>PVJI01000660.1:0-236461 GCA_004026765.1 Micronycteris hirsuta
GAAGTGACAAGCATTTGTCACACATGCTCAACTAACAATGAGGCTGTCTCTCACAAAAGACAAATGAAAAGAATTGGATTAATTTAGTTATAAAGAGATTTACATTTTGCTGGTTCTTACACATCTTTTGGAGATTGATGAATAAGAAATGAGATAAGAAAGCCCTTCAGAAGCCACTATAGCTGAATATGGTAGAAAAATGGCTCTTGCTGGAAGATGAATCAAGCTCCTGTCAGGTAAAGCCAAGGAAAATTCTCTTGTGTTATCAACTAATCTTACCAGAGAGGGAATATTACGCAAGATGTATGACATTGCTTTCTCCCTCTCCCAGAGCGAGGTGGTGTGCACCACCCCAATCTAACAAGATTTCTATACCTTCACTTCATTTATTTACCAGCTAAGCTATGAGTCTAAAAGAAATATGGTCTCTGATCTTGTGCATCCACTAAGCTTCTGTCTTGAAGGTTTTCACTATTTAAAATTAGTTATTAAATCTTTTTCTAATAGCACTAAAACTCAATTTACTGATGTTATTCGTTTTGCTTTATTTTTATTAAAATATATCCTGGTGAGCATAAGATAATCTACATTCAAGGAATATGTACTTTGTTATTTTGCTTGCTTACAGTCTTTTAAGTACATGCTCCTCTGTCAACCAGAATCTTAATTTACTTTTCTTCAACCTGGTATACATAATAGCACAAAATTACAAAACTGTAATTGTGGATAATTCTAATGCTATATGGGGATTACACTAGTATTTTGCCAAGCACAACATTTGCAATAAAAACTAACTTAGTGTGAAAACTCACTCCAAGAAAACATTTGAGTAACTAGTCTTAAGCATTCTAGAATGAAGAAGCATAAGACAGAAAGTGCCTATTTCAATCAGCTAGGATATTTTTCAACCCTTCTGAGAGCTATTTAATTTGGTACTTTTGAGTCCTGAAATAACAGAAAATTTGGAAGACCTTTGGGTCCTTGTAATAGCTGATCCAATAGTGGTACCTCAGGGAGACAAAAGAGGAGTTGCATGCATGATTCTAGCACCTTTTACAGTCAAAACAGGTCATATTGATTATAATTAGGTCATGTCTTTTCTTACTTAAAACCCCAGAATGGCATTCTACTGCACTTCAAATAGAACCCACGTTCCCTAAGGGGCATTACGCCATGCCACCGCCCTCCCTGAGGCTTCCGCTTAGTCCTCCTTGTAAAGCCCTCCTCCTCACACTCAGTGCAAGCCAAACTGGGCTTTCTCTGTTCCTCTGATTTGCTAAATCCCTGCCTTTTGACTTTGCTCTTGCTGTTGTCCCTGCCTGGAATGTTCTGCCTTGAGATTATTTTATTTTTTTATTGTTGTTCAATTACAGTTGTCCCTATTTTTCACCCATTACTCCATGACCTACCTACCATTCCCCGACCCCACATTCAATCCTCCCTCTCATTGTCTTTGTCCACGGGTCCTTTTTAATGTATTGATTTTAGAGAGAGAAAGGAAAGGAGAGAGTAAAAACATTGATAAGTTGGTCCACTTATTTAAGCATTCGCGGGTTGATTCTTGTATGTGCCCTGACCAGGGATCGAACCCGCAACTTGCCTTGAGTTTCTTGATCTGGAGCTCTTTTGATATTGAGTTCTCAGTTTAAATTTTACCTCTTTGGCTACCCTTCCTTGATTATCGAGTGTGAAATAGGGCTTCAGTCCCTTTCTGTCACATTGCTCTATTTTTATTTTCCAATGAATATTCTGATATCTTTATATAGTCATGCGCTGCATAATGTTTCAGTCAAAAATGGACTGCGCAGACGCCCGTCAGTCTGAACATTGCAGCCGGGGAAGGGTTGCAGCCGTCCTGACACTGTACGGTCCTAACCTCATAGTTATCCTACCATCATGGTGCAACGTTATGCTAGTTTTTTTTTTTTTTAAGTAAATTTAGTGCACCCTAAATGTGCAATGTCTTAAAAGACCACAGAAGTGTGCAGTATGTCCTAGGCCTTCACATTCTCTCCCACTCACAGACTCATCCACAGCAACTTCCAGTCCTGCTTCGTTTGTAGGAAGTGCCCTATACAGGTGTACTGTTTTATACCTTTTGTACTTGTTTTTAGTATATTTTGCTATGTTTAGATATGTTAATACACAAATACCATTGTGTTACAACTGCCTACAGTATTCAGTACAGTACCATGCTGTATTGTACAGGTTTGTAGCCTAGGAGCAATAGGCTGCACCATATAACCTAGGTGTGCAGTGGGCTATACCGTCTAGGTTTGTGTACGTGCATGATGTTCCCACAATGATGAGATTGCCTAACGATGCATTTCTCAGAACATATTCCTGTTGACGAGCAATGTCAGCAATGCACATGTGTATTGCTCCTCTATTATAACATGGCTTCTAATGGCAGAGCCCTTATCTGTATTATCCATTGCCCCGCATGTTGTTTGTTTAATGAATAAATGCAATCCCCAAGTTACCAGAGAGATCGCTATCCTGATATTATCAGGTTTGCATGCCAGAGCCTCACTGTCTGTTTTTAATACATTCATTTAATGGATAAAATTATTGAAATTTCTCAGCTATGGGTATAAAAATGTATTCAAGTCTTTGTATATAGCTGGACTTACTTTGTTTGGCTACTGTAAGTGGTGGTGGAATAGAATCACATTTTACTGTTTCCTGATTAAAACTGAGTGTATTTAGTATGATCTAAATATTTCAGGTTTGGATACTCTGTTTTGAGTTTCTCCTACATGGCAGCTATTGGCCTAAGCAAGTCTATGTACTTTCATTGTGCACAGTAGTTCATATCCCCACTTCACAAATAAAATCTCAGGCAAAGAAAATCAAATGCATGTCATCTGATTTCAGTGACAAGGCAGTTTATACTGTATCACTCATTCTTTCTTAAAATTAAAGTATAATAGACATTATAGACTTTTTTCTGTATGCCCTCATAACAATGAATGTGAAAATAGCTAAACTTTAAAAAATCATTGATGTAAATTAAAATTCAAATTAATATGCGTATTTCCTAAAGTTAAAATTCAAGGTGATAGGACAATACTGAATAAAATATTATTAGAATTTAGGTAAATAGGAAAATCTAGTTTTCTATGAGGAGATAATAAGGCAAAGCTGTTCAGTGGACAAAGAGTTGGAATGATGGGAAAAGCAAAACCAAACAAAAATGAAATCCAACCAAACAACATAGAAAAAAAAAAAAAACCTAGCTTTTATTTTTGGGTCTGAAATCAGTGTTGGGATGCTAGATGTATGATTATACTCATGTAGCTTGGTTTCCTCATTTATGAGATAAGGATCATCCAATTTTTCGTAATCTTTTAGGACCGCTAAAGGCAACGTTTGAAGTAATGTGGAATTTGCTTTGATAAGGCAGAAGTATGATCCTATTAGAATGGCAATTACAAAGAGGCACAGTTATGTATCGCACTTGCAAGCCAGTGGACCCCATTAGTTGAAGTCAGAGTTCACACCTTGGAAAATGTGAGATTTGCTTCTCTGTTTGGGGAAGAAGTTTGCAGTGACTACTGCAAGTGAGTTTTTAATCAAATTTCTATTTTGGTTTAGATATGTAAAGTCTTAGAATTAAGAAGGTTTAATGCCAGTGTATTACTTCCTTTCTCCAGATATTTCATATGTACTTATTTAACATAAAATCATTTTTCAAAGTCTTGATATATACCAAAAAGACCTTCTTCTCAAAGCTGAAAAAAATCTTTTTATATTTGTTCTTTTGTACTTCCTTTTTATTCAGTCTAAATAAAATCTGAATAATATCTGAAATGTTTAAAATCCCCAAGTAAATGTTTATTAGGAGATAATTTCTTAATTAATGTCAAATAATTAGTATGAAATCAAGAGGGGTATTTTTACAGCGCCCTTCCCTGAGGCCATATGATAGGTGGAAGGGAACATTAAAGGCACTGACTGTCAGACGGTCAGTTTTCTGCTTATACCCGTATCAGTAGTGACAGTGTGACCTTGAACATGATCAATCTCTGTAGAATTCTCTTAACCTCATCTGCCAAAGAAAGGAGAACTCTTGATTTGATAATCCATATTGTCTCTTCTCTTCTCCAATGAAAGGAGCCTCAACAAACTACTCGGCTGTGAGTGTGCAGGTGTGTCTCTGTCTGTGCCTGTCTCTGGGTGTGAATATTGTGTCTTGTGTGAGCGTTGCTTTTACAGGTGTAAGCAGACATAGTAAATTGCTCTTGTTCTCCTTATTTCTATGCAAGCATTTATTACAATCGTATGATAAGGGGTTTGAAGAGAAAGGAGAGACCACACTTCTGGAGACAGCTGTAAATTTATCTTAAATTTCCTACACTAAGGGCCAGCACTGGATAGGTGCTTTACTGTGTCACACATATCACTGAATATCACAGAAACCCCGAGAGCAAGTTTTCTTCATCTCCATTTTATAGATGAGGACACTGAGTTCCAGAGAGATCGAGTAACTTGACCAAGGCCATATAATTAACTGGTCAAAAACAAGTGAGGAGAGGAAGAAAAGATGGTCGATAAAAGGAGCATCACAAGAAAGTCAAAGAGGTGATGTGGAAATAGAAGAAAACATGTCAGAGTGAACTACCATATATTTTGGACCATAAGACACACCTAGGTTTTAGAGGAGGAAAATAGGAAAAACAGTTTTTGAAGCAAAAAATGTGGTAAAATATTTAATAATATAAATAGCATTCAGACTATAATTCAGCTACATTCGGACTATAAGATGCACCCCCATTTTCCTCCCAAATCTGGGGGGAAAGTGCATCTTATAGTCTGAAAAAATATGGTAATCAGGTTAAACCCTGATTTGTTGGGAAAGTTAAATCCATCAAGAGGAAAGTGCCTCTGTGGTCTACAACTTTCCCAGTGCTAACTGCAAATCAAACAGTGCTGCCATGCACACACTAATGGGAAAAAAATGTGAATGAGAAAGAAAAAAAAAATGATACTAAAGTCTTGGCCTTGGTTCTGACTGATTAATAGTATTCACTAATTCTTATTAACTTTGAATATGCCTGGCACTGTTCTGTATTCTGAAATACTAATTCATTTAATCCTGGTAACCATTTGAGGTAGAAACTATTATTATCATCCTACTTTGCACAGAAGGAAACTGATCACAGAGAGTTGGGGTAACTTGCTCACGGTCGCACTGCCAATAAGTGACGGGGCTGAGAAGAGAATTCTGGCATTTCCTCTCTAGAAATGAGTGCACTGTGCAATATGACTGATGCTAGTCTCATGTGCCTACTGAGCACTTAAAATGGGGCAAGTCCAAAATACAACGTGCTGTAAATCTAAGTGTAAAATAAACATTGAATTTTAAAGACATTATAAAAAAGAATGCTAAACCATCCGTTATATATGAAAAGTCCTATTTTGTGTAAATTGGGTTAAATATATATTTATAAGTTGTATCTGTTTTTCTTTTTAGAAAATGTCGCTACTTTAATTTAAACATTTAAATGACATCTGTAGCTTGCATTCTGTTTCTTTAGATAGCACCACTCTAGAGACTGATGTCTTTTACCAGCACGCCATCTTTCCTCCTTTTATTGATGCGTATGTAACAAGATAGATCTGTGCTTCTGTTGCTTTAGTCCAGCGAAGGAACTTCCAGATACTCCTGGTAGAAGTAAGATGGTTTCCAGTTTTAGCGAGCAGATATAAGGTAACTGGGCTCTCTTTGAGCTAGAGCTTGTTTAAAAATGTATTACTTTAGCCAAAGCTCCTTGATTAAGATACAAAGTTAGCCGCTACATGGAGAGTTAATAAATGCATAACAAACTCAGGGCATTTTCGGAGGAAAGGGTCCCGTATCCCCGGTTTTAATACTACTGGAGTCTAAATTAGAGAGTGAGTTCGGTTAAAACAAAATGTCAAAGATTATAGCTTGTATTAGGGAGAGGAATATAATCCTGAAATTAAATAACCTTCAGAAACTGGGAAGACCAGACTCATTAAAAAACCTAAGATCTTCTGTCAGGTTGGTTTGGGCACAGGTTTTTTTGAGGCTAAAGATGCTTTTAAGATACAGCCAACTTTGGGGAACCCTGGGAGACAATGGATGAGAAGGTGATGGAGAGGAGACAGAACTGTGTTTTCTGCCCAATATGAGGTCCACCGCAATATCAGTAGGAGGATGGAGGAGAAAGGCATCACTCAAGATACCAAGCATTTGTCCTGCATGTGTCCCTCAACGGCAGGAAGAAGCAAGGGCAGTGGTGAACTGAACAGATTTGAGTGCTCTTTCTGTTTCACTTTTGGACTCAGTTCCTGAGGCTTCTGGTTATTTTTGCAGAGGAGGCCTCAGCTGGTGTAGTAATCACCGCCTTTTCCTGTTGGTGAGGGAGGGATCCCAAAGCCTAAAAGTACAAGACGGCTGAACACAAAACACCTGACATTGGACAGAATGGATACATAGTTTATTAGTCATGCAGACTCTCAGCCCAGGGGAGGATACTGCACCCCACGCAGAGCCACTTCGGGATTGCTCTCAGGACCAGAGTGAACAAGCAGCAGCTGTGAGAGGCAGGTTTTATAGTAACAACAGAATGAGGTGCCTTTCATTACCTGCAGGAGGATGCAATTGTCTTGTTTGAATAATTTCTGCAGCAGGCAGGAATGTGAAACCTATTAAGTTGAGGACCAAGTGAGGTGCAGCTGGTCGGACTGATAAAGGAACTGACGTTTCCCTCTGGGTGGGTCACATATCTGGCCAGAGCAGCAGAACTTGCAGTTAGGTTTTGGGGCCCTGCGAGGCTCCAAGATTGCAGGGCAGCACCTGGAAATTTAGGCTTTATAATAGAGCGGGGACGTTTTGGACTTCTGTGATTGGCCAGGTGAGTACCTGAGCAATGAAAGGTAAGATGTATGAGTTGTGACTGTGTTTATACTCTTGAAGGTAAATACTTGGGAAAGATAGTTTTATATTCTACAGTACGATGCAATTTTTCATTTTGCTCTAGAGTACCTGACAGAGCTTCAGAAACTACAATGTGCTAAACAGTTGCATTTTTATGGAGAAACATGCTGAAATGCCAGTTCAGATTTTTTTCCATTGGAATTGTTCGAGCTTGAAATGGCACTCCAGAATCTCATTTTAAAATAAAAATAAAGTCAGATGTTGTATAAAGAAAATACATGCTATCTAAAAATGAAGGTTATTATTTGAATCAAATAAGAATATTTAAATGCATTTGCAAAGCTTATTTTCCTCATTTGCTTAGGGAACATTTGGTCCCCCAAACAAAAACTCACTCACGAGTATATATAACAGAGATAATTTTGTTGGAGGGAAACAAGAGTATTTTATACAAGTGATGAGTTAGCAGTAGAATGAAGCCCAACAAGGAATGGATCTGGGAACTGATAAGTACAAACTTCTGATAAAGTGACCAGTTAGCAGACACTTGAAGAAAGTGAAAGAGAATTAAGACTTAATTCCCTGATTGTTTACTCCCATGCTATTTTGTGCTTTCCCTTTTAAACAGTGGAACTTGGGGTTAGTTATTTAATCATTTCCAACTAAACAACGTCTGTTTTAGTGCAGAGTTGAAGCTCCGTGAGCACAGGAACCAGGCTTATAATCAGGCTTTTTCTAGACACAGCCGCTCTGCTGTGTAGCTCAGGGCCAGGCATAGGTTAAGTGCATCAGATGTTGCTTGCTGCTTTTATTATTGAATATTAGGCATTTTTTACAGGTGCTGATTTAATGGTTTTCTGTTTTATAAGAAATGAGAGATAGCATGTTGTATTGTTAGGAAATAGGCTAACAGGTTCTAATAGGAACCTAAAAATCCAGTGGCTTAAACAGGATCCACGGTTATCTCTAGGAAGGCAGGTGGCTCGGTGCAGGAAGAACATTCTGAGATGCTCTCTGCCCAGGCGGTTCTGCAGTTCTCGCGATGCTGCCTCTACCTCTGGGTGTAAGGTGGCTGGGTATTCACATCGTCACGACCTCTCAGCTACTGGCAAATGGAAAAGGAAGTTCCAATGCAACGGCCTTCCTTTTAAGGAGATGACCTGGAAGCCTCACGCATCACTTTTCTTCAATCCTTTTAGCCCAGACTTAGTCATGTGGTGACATCCACTGCACAGAAGGCTGGCAGTGTGCCCTCTTGGGGTTGTGTTATTAAAGAGATGAAGAATGGAGGAGACACTGAAAGGCTCTAAAAATATATAATATAAAAACATACATGTATATATAAAATACAGCTATTGTTTGTGTTAAATTGTAGGCTAAGCTATTCTAACACTTACATTCTCCACTGTCCAGTATATGGAGATGGAATTATTTTATTTTGTTATTAATTTCCCTATAGGTAGATCTTTTTTATGATTTAATTTTTTAATACATATTTTTTTATTATTGTTCAATTACAGTTGTCCCCATTCTTCCCTGTCCATTACTCTCCTCTGCCCTACCTACAATCCTCCCACTTTCAATCCTGCACCCTGTAGGTACATCTTTTATTGTGACTGGTGTTTTTCAATAGTTCCCAGGTAATTTTTAAGCAGTCAATCTGATATTTTCATGGAATAGTAATTGAGAGGAATTTAGAGTATGATTGGTAGTAGAGAAGGGTAAAGAAAGAGAAGATCCAACAGCAATTAAAGGATAAAATATAGGAGATTTAGTCACCTTTTGTATATTGTAGTACAGCATTAAAAACATTGTCAACTTCTGCTTACGAAGTGCTGACTCTCTGTCAGACCAGGTGCTAGGGGTAACAAACAGTGAACACAGGGTAACGGATGGGGTCCCTTTGGAACACAGGGTGTGTTTGTTTGCTTGTTTGTTTGTTTGTTTTGGGTTCTGCTGACTTCACAGAAAGGTAGTCAAAGCAGGTATTTTAAACCTAGTTTACAGGTGAAAAAATTGACACATTAATAGCACGTGAGCAAGTTTGGAACCCAGCCCTCCACAGTCTTTCTCCTGGGTTTCTACTTTCTACTCTAAAGAGTTTTCATCTTTATGAGAAACTGCCTCGTGGGGGGACTGTAAACCAGTAGCATCACTTACCTGTACCCAATCAGTTACACATTTAACCTCAGACAAATGAAACTGAATGACTATCAGTAACAATTCATTTGGCAATATATGTTGGGTTCTAAGAATTAATTTGCCAGAAACTTGAGTTTATCTGCAGAAAAAAGGCTTAGCATACTCTGTATGTGCCCACCAATATGACTCCTTGAATATCCCTCCCTTTGGAACAACTGTTTCAATCTTGATGAAATAATATGAACGAAACTGCAAGTGACAGCAGCTGGGAGTTCCGTGCTGTGGTGTTTACGATATTTGCCATCATTAAGGCTCAAACACAAGGGCCATAATTACTGCTAGCATTAGGTGACAGCCCCAGGGAACAGAGGCACTTGACTAAGCCCTGGAAAATTTCTTCCTCTGTCTCAGATTGTTTGAGAATTTATTTTATAGTCTCAGGTCAATTCTAAGATTGGAAAGCTTTGGAGAAACTGAGCAAATAATACTGAAGTTGTTTTTTTTTTTTAAACTGGTATGAATTTATTGATATATTTAGTGGCTTATCTAGCCCAGCATGTACCCTTGGTCTAATGCCATTCACAAGGTATTGGTAAAATTATGTTGCTTTTGTTTAGATTTGTCTATAAGATATGTCAGCTAATGTAAGAAAACACGTACAATGGGGGGAGATTGACTGAGAGTGGGAGGCAGGGTAGAGGACAGCAATTGGGGAAAAGGGGGGGCAGTTGTAACTGAACAACAATAAAAAAACAAAAGAAAGAAAACACATTTTTTCTTTGAATTATTTAGTAATACCAGTTTTCCCTTCCTATTTCTGTAGACTGTATGGTTCTCACTGACTTCTGTCTTAAGCTTGTCTCATGCTTTTTCCCCAGTGGTGTTTAAGCAGGTATTGTTATCCTGGTTTTACAAATAAAGCAAGTGGGTGTTCGAGAAGCTGAAACACTGCAAATAAGTGGCACAACTATAAGACTGGAGGAAATAAGAGACAGACAGTGGGTCTGTTTCTCCAGTCAGTAATTTCTACTCTAGTAAGGTCAGGAGTCTGGCACCATGAGCCCTTCTAACTGCCACTGCTGCGTGACAAAGGAGTGCGGGTGTTTGAAAACTCAGCTTGCTAGGACATATACCAGGTATATACCAGCATAGTACCAAGCACATTAAAGGCATACTTAACCGTTCAGACACCCTCTAAATTAAGTGAACTTATCTCCATGTTACAGGTAAGGAAAAGTGAGGCTTGGAGAAGTGAAATAACTGGCCCAATGCATTAAGATTTTGATGAGTAACATCTAACAACTATGAAACCAGCAAAAGTATTAGATAGCAATTAATCATTAGTGGTTCAGATTATAAAAAGGAATTTTGAACACATTATGTTTTATTGAATGATGTACGTGAATTGGTTTTTCTTTTATTTTACCAGAGTAAGTAGAAAGAAAATGCATCATTAACTACAAGAAAATCATATAAGCACAAAATAATAAACTAGCCAATTTTGGACAAACACTGCACATTTAATATATTATATTTTTAGAGCCAGTGGGAGAGATGTTTTTGTAAATGCCAGAAAGTCAAATGTGAATACAAGCCAATAAGTGTAAAAAATATAGGGTTGGAAGTATAAGAGAGGGGGAGGCACTCTTAAAACAAAGACTACTCCTAGAATCAAATGTTTTCGAACTTGGATAAGTACACCATTAAATTAAAAAATATTACTTAGAGTAGTAGCTATTTAAATATGAATAATTTTTAAACAGAGGTTACTAAAACATTAATTTATTCCTAGATTTAAAATAGGTCTCCTTCAGAATTAAAACATAATGCATTTTAAATTTCAGAAACATAGAACTCTGGTTTCAATCTGGATTATTGAACTTGCCCTAAAAATATAAGGATTGTTCAAAGTATTTCTTCACTGATTCTCCATTTAATACTATTCTTATATTAATTAAAGTTAATTTTTTATGAAATAACACTTTATAAGAATTTTATTCTTACAAAAATGTTCCATAATTGTTTGTAGAAAGTCAAGATTAATTTGCAGCTACATAGTATAATATTTTGGAAGAAAGTTTTTATCTATATTGTTTTTTATAGCACTAATATGTCACATGTTTGAGTTTTTAGGGAATTCAGATTCACCCTTGTGGTGTTTTAGTTGTCTTGGTTTAATTTCTTTGAGGATGGAGTAGGTTGGCTTAAAATATATTCTTTAATTACAAAACAGGAAAATAACTCCCACTACATAATTAAGTGCGGTTGCTGCTCTGGAAATCTTCACTGGGAAATTGACTCTTAGGTTTCTCGTTGAGGTTTGGCTTAGAAAAAGATAATATATTTACAATATATATTTGACACACACAATTAAGGAACATACGGCATTCCTGCATGTCTGGGGAAATATGGTCTGTTCTTTTCCATTCAGAGGTGGTGTTATGGACTCCAATGTGTTTTCGGTTTGCCCAGTCTCTCCGTTTCCAGCAGGTTTGCCGTCTGGGCCTTTGTCCTTCTCTCATTTCTCCTCTTCTCAAGATAACTTAGCATGCTTTGCGTGGTATTGTATTTATTTGTGAACCGATAATCAGTTTCTCTCCTAGACATAATTTATCCTTCTATATTCCAAAGTGTGTTAGCACCATTTCTTGTCAATCTTAGACACTCAGTGTGCTGAAATAAGAAAAAAAGCAAAAGATGCGTTGAGTAGCTCGCGTGACTCAGAGTAAGTAGAGAGGGGCCCTGGTCTTCACTCAGTTCCTGTTGCCTGGCGGCAAGGCCCTGCGTTTTCTCTGGACTAGACTTTCCTCATTTATAAAATAAAGGTCCGGGACTAGCTCCCTTCTAAGGCCCTTTTTGACCCTGACTTCCTGAGAATTTATGAGACAGAGAGAGTTAGAATAATAAAAGCGCCGTGAAAGGGAGTTGTGACCGCAGGCATTCTGGCACCCTGACAAAAAATCTTGTCCCTTGTTAGATTTCATTCAAGCACTTCCCATTTTGCTGAGATGGTAACCCTCACAAATAGGAAATTGTCACTGATTTATTTATTGCTTAGTTTTACGTTATTTTAAGAGCCTCTCTGATGATAACAGAAGCATGGTCACAGAGCTGTGCTTTCCTGTTCTGTGCTGGTCTTGGCCTATTGATTGCAATGCTCTCTGCCAGAAACGTTCCAGGGGCCTAGGGGGACTCACCCACATGCCTGTAACATCTCCCTTTTCTAACCCGGTGTTACAACTGGACCAACCTTTGTGGTTCTTACTATGATTGCAAGATGACCTGCAGCAATAACTGTTAAGAAACTCTGAAGGTAAAAAGCATTTACTGTTTACAGGTCCTGGAACTTAAAAAGTAAGACAGGCGGCAAATATCGGGGGGTCACAAGTAAGGGCGGGGCACGTGCTTGTGGACCTGGTGCTCCGTTTTCATTAGGGTCCAGGGTGCGGGCCTAGGGTTTCCCAGGCTCTCTTTTTATCGGTGAATTTAAAACATAAGAGCAAAAATGTAAAGCACAGGAAGAGAAAAAATAACTACCCCAAATGGTCAGTTATAGAAATCAATCAAGGTCTGAAATTAAAGGAGACTCCGTGGGTTGATGGGGCCTGGCTCCTTGTCTAGTCATGTGGCTGACAACATGTTTTTTCAGGACGGCTTCTTTGAAATGAGTGCCTCTTTGAAGTGGATGCCTTGGCAATCAAAGCCTGAGTCAGGCACTTGTCTTACAAAAACAAAAGACGACTGTCAGGGCTTCCTGAAGTGTCTGTGGTTACGCTGGTGTAAACAAACCTACTGTGCTGCCAATCATGTAAAAGTGTATCACATGCATTACGGTCGTGAGCTGTACCATCTAGGGTAGTGTAAGTACACTCTACGACGTTCGTACAAGGAAACGTCTAACAACACATTTCTTGCAACACGCCCTGGTTGTTAAGTGGATCGTGACCTTAGTCTCTTGGGAGCTGCTGTGGGTTCTTTGGATTTCCTTGGCCAACACCAGTGCCACCACCATTGTTGAACATCTCCTCTTTACTGACATCAATAATGGCCCATACTCTCTGTTACTACTGGTTGTTGATTCCTCCCACAGCCCCTAGTTACCTATAGATATGGTCTGTTCTGCTAAAAAGAATGTTTGTGCACTGTGACACATACTAGGTAATACTGGAAATTAGGAGGCAGTACAACTGATACACCATCCTTGAAGGTACACATCTCCCAGCACAGTTCTTGGCAAAGAATCTTCCCCAACATTGCTTTCTTTTGCTCTCTGATCTTCTGACCCTATTACAATATACTCTTGATGTGGCATGGGTTTTAAAAGTCCTCTAAGCTATTCTTGGGCATGAACTTTGTTACCTCTAGACCACTTCGGACATTGTTGGTTGTTGTGTATTCTGGAACTTCCATTTTAAGTTCCTGTTGCATATATCTCTATCTATAGCTGCACATATCTATAAGTATTTTAAACCATATTGCAGAATAAGATGGTAAACTAGTACATTTTATTTAACTCCAGAAACATGTAAAGCCTGTACTTCTTTCCATTTTAGGATTGCTTGTATTTTTAAAATACAGGGTGATATAATTTAAACAGACAGATTTTAATTTATTTGAGAACATGTTATTGCTCTGAAAATAAATGGAGATACCTTAAATGGCTCCATGAGTTATGAAAACATGGTACAGTGTTGTGAAGTTGTTATAAAAGGATGTATCACATCCTTCAGAGTGTTCATACTTCTTGACCAGTTGGGTCAGAATAAATGTTGTATTAATCATGAACTGGGTCCCTAAATATTTACCATGTGATGGTTTTTGCACATTTTTCTTCTTGCTGGAATACACTTCTTCTGAAATCCATGGCTTCAACTCATCACTCTTGGTGTCTGAAGGAACAAATGCTGCAAAGCACCATTTATAACAGCATATGAACTTGAACAGGATCTGAAAGATAAGTAACAGCAGCAGAAAGACTTTACTTGTGTAAGTGATTTAAAGTTTCTTTATTCACTTATTAAATAATTTTTTTAGAAAGATAAAATCATGATTCTTATACAGATATAAAATGAACACATATCAACTAATGTATTTGACTCATTAATTAATGCAAAAACCAGTGATTTAAAAGATAATGCAAAGAACTTTACATTTATAGTCAGATAAGGAATTCTGAAATAAACTTACAAATGGATGCAAAGTGGCAAAATTCTTGAAACCTATAGGGACATATTGAATTGCATTTCAACAGACATATTTGAATATACGTGGATAGGAATTGCTTACGGTAGTATCAGTTTATGATGTTAACTTCTATTTGTACAGAGCAGTAAAATAGCCTAGTCAGAAACAAACATCATTCATCTTTGATGAATGAGCTAACCGGGAGAAGCACTAAATTTCAAAACCTTTGAACCAATTTTCCTCGGGAAAGTATATCTTAGATTCTTTTAAGCAGCACTTCCTGTATTTGATGGGAATGCTAAGTGCTTCCTGTCCTGCATTCACATTGCTGTTCTGTGCTTTGTGGCAACTTACCCTCTGGAGAGGATCTTCTGAGCTGGTCTTTAGCTTGCTCTGTGTGTGTTTGTAGCTAAGTCCTGATGGTCTTCTTGTGGAGGCCCAGGAAAGTAAAGGTTCTTGGAGACCAATGACTGCACTTTATGTATGTCACCTAAACTAATCCCTGGCTCACATTATGTGCTTAGTTGATGTCAGGTGAAGGCATGGATGGTTTGAGAGACAATTATTCTAAGGTCACTTGGTTAACCCACAAAGATCATTTCTTTCTCCCTCCCTAGAAAAAGTTAGTTATTCAAAGATGCCAACTAAATAGGGGACTTCATAATATATTGTATTTATTTCTAGGACAAGTAAGTGTTCAGTTCATTTTTATTTTCACGAACATTTATGCTTTGGAAAACATTATTTGCAGACAATTGTGCATACTTCCAGTTATTTGTCGCATTTCTTCTAGTTTCAAAGTATTCTTTGTCCTTATCTTAAGCATTTGGCATTTCATCTCCAAGGAGAGGCTCTGGTAATAAGAGAATATGTTTTGTGCACTCTCGGTGCTGCCAGTAATGTTTTCAAAGTAAAATTAATTTTTAAAGAGTGGACATCTGTGACCATGGTGCTATTATTAAATACCTTTTGGCACACTATCCAGCTTTCTTTAGTAATTTTTTTCTTTTTATTGAAAGGACACTGATGAACAAATTTGTACAGGTTTCAGATGCACGATTCCACAGCACATTCATCTGTTCACTGTATTGCGTGTTCACCACCCCAAGCCAAGTCCCCGTCCATCACCAGTGATCCCTCCAATACCCTCTTCCGCCTCCCTCCACCCCTCCTCCCAGCAATCACTACACTGTTGTCCGAGTCCATCCGCGTTTTTCGTTTTTTCTTCTGTCGTTCAATCCCTCTCCCCTGACAGCTGTCTGCCTGCTCTCTGTGTATGAGTTTGTCTCTATTTTGCTTGTTGATGTTTTTATTTTTCAAAAGCTATGTTTTATGTTACACTGGAACTTGTCTCTCAAAATTAATATTTAATCCAAACCAAAGTATATTGGAAAATAAAATAGAAATGCATTAACATTACATAAGCCTGATGTTAGTAGGGTCTTAAACTTTCATTTAGCATGTTGGCACAGGGCACTTTTTTTTTCTTTTTTGGAAACAGTGAAAAAGTATGAGAAAGGATTTCTAAGGACAAATAGGTTAGAACATTGCAATATTTGGAACCGATTGTAAAATAATAATTAAAATATAATATCCATACATTTACATAGTCAAAATAGACTGAGTATATTAGGAATTGGCACTTGTACTATTTTCATACATAATTATGATTTGTGCTTTAGAAATGTTGTGGTTTTGAAAGGAAGGCAAATATCAGAATTGTTTCTGAGAGTTCCCTTAAAATTATTTCCCATTGAAACTCTCTCCTTCTTTCTCATTCTTAGTTTTAGAATAGTAATACTTGACTTTTAAAATACAATAGTAAGAACATTTAGTTTTAGATGATAAGTCCTTTTAATAATAAAGTCAGGTTATCAGGGTCATTAGCTGTACTTCTTTGAATTAATTGGACTCTTTCAGTCACCAGATGGATTTATTCCCTTTTGGGAAAAGTAGCACCTGCAATCTAAATATGCTTCTTCCAGAGAAAAATCACTAGGCAGTTCACTTCAGGTCAGTTTATTATCTTTTGACAGTCTATCATGTGTAATAACTTGGTTTTGATTATAGGGATGCAAAAATGAATAGTACTTTTGGACCAGTAGGAGAAATAAACAAAAATATAATTTCTTGTTCAAGGGTATAGGATGAGAAGGAATCATTTAAAATTCCAATAAATTCAAAGAATCTTCTTGGAGTCCATGGACCCCTGGGCTGGGAGTTGAATACAAACAAGTTAGCATGGTAGAGAGGGGTGTGTGTGTGTGCGCATATGTGTGTGTACTTTCTACTTTTTTTTTATTACAAAGGTTGAATGGTGAAGTGGGGTGGTAAGGAGATGCGGTTGGTGAGATGAGGGTGATGTGTTTTTAGCAAAAGTTAAGAGTCTCTCCTGTGTATTCTGGGTAAACTCAATTAATTAAATTTAGATTTAGAGCAGGTTTCTTAGAAATGTACAATATTTACAAGGATAATAAGAAAAGAATGTGGGAGAAAAGGTTTACAGAAAATAAAGTCAATATAGAAATATATATTAAAATTTTTGGCATGAGGGAAATTGTTAGGGATGTGTTTGGTATTTTTGAAGTATGTTTTGTGCAAAAAGAAATTTGCAAGACATGAGGCTGGAAACATACTCAGGACCTATAGGTGTACAATGTGTGTGTGTGTGTGTGTGTGTGTGTAATTTTAAACATTAACCTTTTATTTTAGAACAGCTTTACTTTTACAGAATTATTGTGGAGAATACAGAGTCCCCTTACATATCACATTGAATTTCCCTTTTTAGTAACATCCTACGTCAGTATCGTATATTTAGTACAACTAATGACCAAGTTGGTAAATCATTATTAACTAAAGTCCATGCTTTCTCATTATTCAGATATCCTGGGTTTCTACCCAATGCCCTTGAATGCCACTCAGGATACAAAATCCCGCTCAGGATACAAAACTAGACTTAGTCGTCATGTCTCCTTAAGCTCCCCTTGGCTGGGAGTGTTTCTCAGACTTGCTTTGTTTTTTGATGACTTCGACAGTTTTGAGAAGTACTAGTGAGATATTTTGTAAAATGTCTCTCAGTTGGAATTTATTATTGTTTTCTCATGATTAGTTGAGGCAATGCATTTTTTGAAGACTATCAGAATGTCTTTCTTATACCAAGAGCACATTCTACCAATATAACTGATCACTGCTGATGTTGACTTTGACCACCTGACTGACTGGTTTCTCCACTGCAGATTCACCCTTCATCATTCTCCCTGTTCGTGCTGCGCTCTTTGGAAGGAAGTCGCTATGCACAGCTCACGCTTAAGAAGGCAGAGTTGTGCTGCACTTCCTTAAAGGGGGGGTGTCATGTTATTTGGAATACTTCTGTGTGAGATATTTGTCAGTTCACCCCCGTTTATTTACATAACCATTTATTCTCATCTTTTATGAATATTTGGATATTTGCTTTTTAAGATTGGGTTATACAATCCAGTACTGCTTTATTTATTTTGTTGTTCAAATTGTTTTAGTGTTGGCCATTAGGAGCCCCTTCAGTTGTCTCCACTGTCCTTTAGAAATACCCTTAGCATTGTGATTTTTATTTATTTTTGACCTCTTTCTTTCTGGCACTACAGATACTACAGATTTGTCTCATGCACTAGACCTAGAATCGGCTATTCCTCTAAAAGCCCCCATTTCTGTTACTGGATAAATTAGAAACCAAGATCCGGGCACTAGGTGAGCCCATTGCTACTGGCCATGACAGCTGACAGAAAAAGAAAATATGTGAATGCCTATTAGCTTCAGTATATCCTCATGCCCATAAATATTTCTGTATATAACCATCTATATCTATATTACACTAAATGAGTTCATAGTGATGTCTCCAGTTATACTCCATGTAGATTATTCTAGCCTCCCATCCTTACTTATCTGTAAACTTTCACTCCAAAACTGAGAAACCAGGTCTTCCCATCTACATCCACTTATTTAATTATGCAATTTCTGTATACATGTAGAGAGGTTTCAATTGTTAACTCATACCCAGGTGTGGGGGGTGGGGAACTCAGTCTGGTACTTCTAACATCTATGTGTCATATCTGAGTCTGGTTCTGATTCTCAGTCCCTTCATAATGTGTTTTTACTTGCCTTTTTTATATATACATACATACATATATATGAATATGTCTATCATTCAAATATATATATATGTAGAAAGATATATTATTATTTTTTGAATGCTAGACATGCTTTCTGTTGGGTAATAGGAACTGGCATAAGTAGGCCTCAAGCTTAAGAAGGTATGTTGACATGGTTAGGAGCTGGGCTGTGTTTAATGTTTGCTGTCGTATAGATGCAAGAGGCTTTATCCCTCTATTGTCTGTGTTTTGGGTCCTCTCCTGATTACAGTCTTCTCTAAGTACTCCTCATCAGAGAGATCCTGTACCATGTAGCTCTTTCAGCCGTTGTCTTACTTGGACCATGCTGACGTAAGTGTACGTTATCGGGAAAGGGGCTCGTTCTTTAATTTTCCCCCATAACTGAAACAGGAAAGTTAGATGGGGCTGGAGTGAAGGGAATGAAATGCCCTTCCCCCACATTTCTGAGTCCAAGACTCTGGTAAAGTCTTTCCCCTTGAAAGGTAAGCCTTTGCATATAAAAGTCTCTGCCTACATTTTAGAATAAAGACTATCTACCCCCACCTCCCTGCCAGAACCAAGAAGGGACCTTTCTGCATTGTCACTGTGAGAACCTGGTCAAGGTCCTGAAGGCGGGTCCCCAAGGAAGTGTGGGGGCCTGCTCATTCCAAGGCTCTAATTTCTCATTCTCATGCTGGAACACTCAGCCTCCGGCAAGTGGTCAAAATTACCATTCAAATCAGACGCGGCTAGCTTTTATTCTGGGTGATCACATTTCTGCTGTGACTCCGGATTCACCTGTCTCTCCAGAATTTTGGGATGGTGTTCGCTCTGCACATAGTTCTCTGATGGCTTTAGGTAAAGTTGTTGACTTTGAGTTTATCCAGCCTTTTATTATTGTACAGTTGGAAGTAATGATTACTGTTATGTTTATATTGGAGGTAAAACCGAACATCTTCATTCATACTTTAAAATTTTTCTTTATTCAAATTCACTCTGACTGTGATCCTCACTCCATGGAAATGCGGGGATCTTTATTGCAGCGTGTATCCCTCAGTGTGAGAGAAAATAACCCACAGCTCACTCAGTGCCAGGGCACTGAGGAGTGCCTTCCTGTGTGGGTGTTGCTCCCACAGGGCTTCCTCCTGAGGAGCCCACTCTCCTGTTCTAGAATTCATTTGGAAGACTGCCACTCTGCTGCTTCTGTTCAACTTGGGGCAGAACCCTTAGGGGGGCTGGTAGTCCGCGTGCCTTTTGTTACTGATGCATTGCTACCCTCCCTGGCACTGTTGCAGGTGGGAAACAGGGCATGGGTTGCAGGTAGCTGTTGAGCACGAGACACACAACCCCCTGTCTTTTCCTCATCTCTGCGCGTCTCACTCAAGCTGCTTTTTCTAGCCGCCCTTTTCTCTCGTTGTTCCTCTCCCTTTTCTCTTAGGATGTTTCATTATGGCTTCAATATATTAAATGTTTAAATATCTCTTTCAGAATATTAAATATCTTTAAGAAAATGAAAGCCAGAAAAAGAAGTGTCTTCCTGAAGAAAATCTAACTTTCCCCTGGGCTGTATCTTCAAATTCAACAGATTTGATATTTTCTCAATATAATATGCATGCCACTAGTAGTTCTGTGTGCACGTCTGTGAACACATATTGAAAATATGTGTATACGTGAGTTGAAGCAATGAAAAGGGGAAAATATTGGGAAATACTTACATTTAACACTATTCATGGGTGTTTTTTCCCCATTACACTATATCTTTAACCTAAATTTTAAAAGTGGGGGTGTTCTTTATATTTATATTTCAGCACAAAGAGACTTCTAATAACTGCACTTGTAATATAGTCTTAGAATTCAAATTCCCATTCAGTTTGGTATATGGATTAAAATGCCTCAGCTTCAATGTGCTCCCCTCCTGATTTCTGCAGTTGTGCTAAGTAACAAATAAATTCTTAAAGCTTTATCTTACTGCTATAGTATTTAAAATAGACAAAGACACATTTAGAAAAATGTTCTGGTTAAGAGTACCATATAGGATCCAGAGTAAATGAAAGAGATTTATTTGTCATCTATGGAGCTTATAAATACGTTATCTCTGGAATGTAGACAGATTAACGGGGAAGGAGAGTATCAGAACCCCCCACAAAGTACAATCCACTTTTTTTGTATAACCATTATAACATGCTTGGTGTGTTTTCAGTGCGTTGTGTATATTTACATGCTGTGTTTTTGCAATGGTCCTAGCAACATCACGGCTGTTATCATTCCATTTTTACATACTGGACACCTTAAGTAACTTGTCAGAAGTTATGTAAAAATAAACAACTCAGCCCTAGTGAAACTTCGTTAATTTGGCTTAACTTCTTCTCTATGTGGCTCACCACACTAGCTTTACTGTATTATTGTATGAACATCTATATGAGTAGCAGCACAAAATGAGTATAATAGTGTATGTCTTCAATCCATGAATGCTTTTTATAGTGAAGTAGCGAATTTAAGATAGAATGACAGAAGACTGTTTCACTTCCTTTCCTAAATACTTTTCTATACTCTGTTTCACTTTTAGTTTCTCAGAGTTATGAAATAATGACACTGAAATAAGGCATTTATATAATACTAATATTCAGTTGATTAATATATCATATTAATATTGTATATAATGTATTGTTAGGAAATCTGATGAATATTATATACTATTAGTTGTTGAGAAAGGACATACAGGGACAAAAGGGTTTGCTGATTAACATGGTGGACTGATTTGAGTAACACATTATCATGCTTCATTCACCTGCACAACTTCTAGATGCTTCCCATTGTTTTTGTTAATCCATCATTCAAATTGCATCCAAAGCTAAACTTCAAGTCGTCAACAGTTATTCACAATGGATGTAATGTGAGAAGGGACCATATTTCTTAATTCCAGGATGTCAGTGTGTCTTCTGCGATAAATGGTATTTTGAATACATTTACTGTTAACTTTCCCTCCGATACACAGATTGAGTTTGTTATCGGTTGTATTGATGGGCTGTCCTCCCAGGGTTGGAGCCTGGGCTGCCGCGATGATTGAAGTCTGTAGGTGGAGGAGCAACTGCGGTCCCCGGAGGTGTTAGGAGTCTGCAGTGTTTCGGAGGTCTGGTGCTGCCATTTATACTTCTCTTCCCTGGAACTCTTCCTTCATAACAGATTTTGAACTAAAAATAAAGAAAATCTTCCAAACTCTGTTAAAAGTTTAGTTTTTCAAAGAAATCTTGCCACCTCCTTTTTAAAAAGTCTAATTAATTTTACACCCTTTCCTCCTTTTATTATTTCAACAATCTGGCCACATTTAAAAAAAAAGATTTTATTTACTTATCTTTAGAGAGAGGGGAAGGGAGGAAGAAAGAGAGGAAGAGAAACACTGATGTGAGATCAATTGGTTGCCCTTTATATTCAACCTGATCAGGGCTGAACCCACAACCCAGGCATATGCCCTGATTGGGAATTGAAATAGCAACCTTTTGCTCTGTGGCATGATTTCCAACCAACTGAGCCACAAGGGTCAGGGCTGGCCACACTTTTCTTTTAAAATAAGAACATTAAGGTCGATGTTGCCTTTTATTTTCACAGTCACCTTGTTTTGTTTCTACCAATTCTTTCAAAACTTTGAGTTTTGGGTGGCAATGTTTATTAACTATGTACTATGATTTCATTCTTGATTTCTAGTGGCTATTTCGTAAAACCTCAAGTTTGAACAATCAGTAAATATGTGTGTGTGTACATGTATTTTGTGTAAGGCATAAACACCTGAGATTTTCTGTACGTAAATTATATAAGCCATTGAGCTACAGATAAGAAATGCTTATTTATTTTTGCCAGAGACAAGTTCAGATGCTTTTCAATGGGTCTGTGTTTTCTCACTGAAAGTGTATATCCAGTACCTGCAGAATATTTTTCAAATGTATATACTTTGTCAGTCTTTAGCATAATTTGTACTGAAGAAGACTCTCTGAAGGGTGGAATTATACATACTTTTTCATAAAGGGGGTAGACCTATATTAAGATGGCATCTGAGAATCTATCAGATTATATGCAAAAAATCATTTAATTGGAAAATATCCATATTATCGGACATATTTTGATGACATATGATTAATATGTGGTTATAATATAACCAAACTCTATAGTTTTGGCCCCTGTACCCAGAATTTTTGCAGTTGGAGAGTAATACTAACAAGGAGATGAGTCAGATAAAAAGCATGCTAATAAAATATTCACTGCTTTGTGTTTTAAATGGATAATTTCTAGATTAATTTTGGCATTTGAAAAGTTAATTGTAATTTTTTGAAGGCTAGAATAGTATCTTTTTTTCACTTATAGTTTACATTCAGTATTGGTTTGTATTAGTTTCAGATGTATAGCACAGAGCTTCGACAATCGTATACTTTAGAAAGTATTCCCCCCGATATTTCCTGTACCCATCTGGCACTGTGCACAGTTATTACAGTGTTATTGACTATATTCCCTATGCTGTACTTTATATCCCCTGACTATTTTATAATTACTAACAGAATAATATATTTTTAAATAAGAAAAAGAAATCTCACAACAGTTTCTGAGAAGGCTACGGCTGAGCTTTGGACAGATTTCCTGGGGAAAATAATTTTAGAGACAGAAGGTTATATTGCCGTCAAGAGGAAATGACTGAATTGAAGTTGGAAAGAATCTTGGAAGTCATCTGTATAACTTCTTCACCTTTGTTATATATCTGATCACATAGTTACTCTTTGGAAACATATATGAAGAATGTTTTGATCTCTCGTAGAGTGATTCTAATTGTTTTAGAGCTGAAACTTTTCAGTAATTTCATTAGATAAAAGTTTTACTTCCTTTAAAGATTTTATTTTTAGAGAAAGATAGAAAGAGGGGGAGTGAAATATCAGTGTATGGTTGCCCTAGCGCATGCCCTACTGGGGGCATGGCCTGCACCCAGGCATGTGGCCTGACTGGGAATTGAACTGACGATGTTCTGTTTTCAGGCCCACACTCAATCCACTGAGCTACACCAGCCAGTGCCTTCACTTCTAAGTTCTGATCTTCCTTTTGAATTTAACAGAATAAACCTAATTCCTCATTGACCTAAGGTCTCTTATTGGGGCTAGCCAGCCTGTTCAGATGATTTTTTTTCTTTTCTGTCCTGAATGAACTCAGATAAAGAGATACTAAAGAGAATAACAGTTCCTACTATCAAGAGTACCATTTCCCATATTTTCTCCTTCTTAGCCTCCTCTCTTCCTTATTTCCTCTCTTCCCTCAATTCTCTGAGCTGCTGTCTTATTCTATAGGTTCCTTTTTCTGCTGAAATTAGCTGCCATTAGACTTTGTTTAGAACCTGTGAACTTAAAGTAGAAGAGAGCATGTGTAAAAGTTTGTGAAAATTTATATACATTTTACATCTCATTCTTCATTGATTTTTATCTTTTAAAAATTGTTTTAGATTTTTTTACATTGCCAATTGAGAGAAATGACACTTTCCTCTAAATGTTTGACTGCCTCACGCACACCATTGTAACTCTTGGGAATACAGGTACCATCATTCAGTGAACACAGACATGCCTCTATAGGAAGAGGAATGAGAAAGGTGCAAAATTAGATTTTAACAAGTAGAGAATTTGATTTGATTTAACTTCTATTTTGGTTGAGATGCATGATTTAATTATTAGTAAAAAGTCATTTCTTGCACTTTATAATTAAAACACGGGTCTGCTTTTGTCTTATGTTTTCCTTAACCAGAAAACACCTTACTGTTTAAGCAAAATGCTATTTAAGATACTCATCAGTAAAATTCATTAAGTAATTCATTCTGGCAATGTACTTGACAGCTAACTTAGATGAACATCAGCTACAGTATTTATTATAATTGCCTGAGTGTACCCGCTTTAGAAATACCACATGCTGGTTTACACCTGAAGAAGGATGGTCTTAATTCATATACATCAACAATTTTAATCCAGTAACCTTTTCAGTTTTCCCTAAGACATATTAGAAATATTTAAGCTTGTCTGGCAGGCACATTCAACCTAGCAAGCCTGACTGAGCTCATCTGGGTTCCAATGGAATGATTCAAAGCAGGGTAAAAAAAAAAAAAAAGGAAAAATGAAGATTTAGTTAGAAACAACATGATTGTGAACATTGGGGCAGCTGAGTACAGAGCATTCTATTTATTAGTGTTGCTCTTTGTTTCCCAAAGGAAGGGCACACAAAGCACCTGGCAGTGAACACATTGCCCATCTGAAGGAGTCATGGACAGCTTTGTCCTTATAGCTCTGGTTTTGTTTTTTTGCATTTTTTTCCTTAATAAATTTCTACACTTTCATGAAGGAGGTGCAATTGTCCAGGCAAATGCAGTTATCAGTGCCCTCAAATTTCTCTTCTAGTTTTAGTGTTGATGCAGAATATTTAGCAAAGATTTTATTGTGTTCACGTGTGTTTTCTTTCTCAGTGGGCAAATAAACATATGCAACTTACTTTATGTTTTTGCTCAGTGTTTGCAACAGATCCAAAAGAAAGGAGATGTTGTCCCTGGTATGGACCACTCCTCCATGTATGTTTGTGTATACATATGTTTATGTAATATAAATCTGAGAGGTAGCATGTCAAAAGATATGGCAAAGTTTTACAAATTAATGTATCTGTGCAAAGGGTATATAAATCTCTATATTATTCTTATAACTTTTCTGAAAATTTTGTATTTAAAATAAATAGTTAAAAATAAAACAATGTATTTCAGATGTATGTCAAGAAGGAGCATTAATTCTCATAATTAAAAAATCATCCTGAATTCAAGTGTTTAAAAACCACTTAACTCTTTAAAAAGGACCCATTTGAGAATCGCATTCATCGTGGTCCTTTGTCACTTAACATTTTTATTTCCCAGGAACAAGAATATTCTCTTACGTAGGCACTGTGCACAGTTATCCAATGTGGTAATTTAACATTGACGTTTTCTTCTAGGAATCCCGTTCTAACGTTGTCCCTGTAATGTCCTTCAGGACACTTGTTCTTTCCTTTCAGGGTGGGGTTTAGGATCACTTGTTACATTTAGTTGTCATGCCTTATTAGTATCCTTCGATCAGGGGAAGTTTCTTAGTCTTTGTCTTTTATGTCACATATTTGAAGAATCCAGGCCAGTTATTTTTATGGAATGTTTCTCAATTTGGGTTTGTCTGATTTGTTTGATGCTTTCTCATGATTTGATTCTAGTTATGTATTTCAGACTAAAAAATGACAAGAATGATGAGTCCTTCTCAAGATATCAAATCTCGTTGAACACTATCTAATATTTGGATTTATTTTTATTGTTTTCTATTGTGGTACATATATTTCCCCCTGAAAACCCAGCAGAATTTTAAAAATAAACACCAGAGGTATGGCAGCTAGAACTGAATTCTCTCTCTCTCTTTCATCCTATATTATAATTTTATTTTATTTTACTTATTTTTTAACTTTTATTGTTGACACAATTACAGATGTCCCATTCCTCCCCAACTTTATCCACCTCCACCCAGCCCCCGCCCCCTCCTTACCTCCAGCCATCACTACCATACTGTTGTTTGTGTCTGTGGGTTATGTATATTTGTTTTTTGTATAATTCCTTCATCTTGCCTTGTAGAAAGTATCCTCAATGGAAAAGGCATTTTCAGCTTAGATCCTAATTGGTGAATCACCTTTCCTGCAGAGAATATAGAAACACCTCAGCTGCGTGCCTTTTTCCTAGCAGTGATACAGCATTATCAAATGATGCAAAAAGCCTTACTGTTTATACAACTGACCAGTCTGTTCACAGAGGAGAGAGATCGGGAGGAGTGGTTCATACAGTGGCCAGGGCCAGGCCATCACAAAGACACACCTTTCCTGCAGTGGAAAGTAATCAGCAGCAGTCACGTTTGTAAGGAATAAATATATGGATGTTTAAAGTCTGAACAGAGAGAAGTAGACAATTTTAACTTGACCTACACTGTTTCAACTAGAGACTGGGTGCTTCTGACTTATGGTATTTTCTACTCTGGCATCTGAAAGTAAACTGACTCAGGACGGCTTTGACCTAGAACTCTAACCCAGTACTAACTGGAGCTCTAACACTAGCTCCAGATTTAGCTCTAGCTCAAACTCTAGTTCAGTCTATCTCACATTCCCTCTATTCTTGACTCTTTCTCTTCTGATTAAGATTGCAAGTGATTGCATACTTCTGGATCTCTCTATTTATTCAGAGTTCTGAATGACCTGTAAAGTTTTCTCCTAACTTTTTCTACTTAACTCTTTGATGCTTCAGTGTCTCCTTTGCTAAATTTTACCACTGTTATTACCTTCTACCGAGCCCACCATTCACTACTTTTTTCTGCCATGCATAGAAAATGGCTCTCATTAATTCCTTATCAGTTGATAATTGAAAATACATTATCAGAAAATATTCTACTCAACATCTATAGTTTGTGATAAATAGTTCTGTGATGTGCCTCTCCTTTGTTATCTTCCTAAAATCTCTAGATAAAGTCCTGGAATTAGACATAGATACCTGAAATGATTTGGGTTCTCTAATGCTTACAATTTATACAATAGGGTAAACAGACCTCATTATATAATATCCTAATTTCTGTTAAGCCACATGTTGCAGTTAAAAATGGGGCATTAAAACAATAACAACATCTCTGTGGTTCAAGTGCTTAAAATAAACTAGGAAGAAATAAGAATTACTAAACACCTACAGTACCAAGATAGTTAAGTGACACTACATTTCTATACCATTAGGCTGGCAAGCCTTACTGGGGTTGAGATATCACACTTTAATATTAATCTTAATATTTATCCTTCCCAATCTCACCCTATCAAAGAGGCTATAGAATAAGACACAGAAATAAAGTGATTAAAAATGTAAGAGACTTCACAAGAAATGGAAGATTATGACCATTTGAAATCTACCTCTAAAGAAAGTTGGCAGTATTTATGACTGTTGGGTTATTTATTGTTGAACTAAGTGCTGCAGTACGAATTTTACAGCACAGGCTATAGGCAAGTGCTAAGGTGACTTGGATCTGAGTGAAGCCGTGGCCTGCAAGAAGATCTTTCTTTACTTTAAAGCCAGAACTTGGGAAACAGTGCTCATCCTTTTAAGACAAAATGAGAAAAAGTCTTACCATACTCTTCCTCATTTTTAATGGCTTCCACATTTAATGTCCATGACTTGAGAGAGAACTGGATGGGAGGCTGCTTTACCCCTTCTTGACATCATACATTGCTCATCGGGTCTTAGACTTGAACTAAGAGAATTGGTTCTTTCTTTGTTGCTACTACATGGATGGCCTTGATGAGGGCATTTAAGAACACGAACAATCTGCCCTTAAATTCCCTCATCTGTAGCATAAGGAAGGTGGACTGAGAGCACAGGCTCTGAGAGAATATGTTTCCGGGAAGCTCTCTGCAAAGCCAATCGTGTGTCTTCTTCCTTAGACCCTCTTGTTGAGAAACGGAGCCCTGTGGAGTGATTTTCCTACAAAAGGATCATCATTTCAGTCACCTGATTTCTTGAATGTAGTTCTTTTTTCAGAAATGCTGCCATACTCATGCACTACAAAAAAAAAATGCCATTCTAGCAACCTATAAACTGAAAATGAAGCTGTTCCTCCTAAAGACACTTTCTATTTAATTTTACAATTCTGAGGCAATTTTCTTATTTTCATCCATCATGTTCTACAAGGCTAATATGTTTAAGAAGTTTTGCTGCCTGAACATATTAAGTGATACTTATGTCAGCTCTGAGCACTTTCCTGCCATCTGGGGGAGGTGATTATGCACATCAGATCAGTGGTGACAGTGACAAGACTTGGGCACATTTCAAATGTTGCATCAAAGACTCATTTCAGTTGCTTATGAAGCCATATTTTTCGTGCTGGACTCTTCAGTCAGGAAGAAATAGTTATACGTAGTGTGGACTTGCTTTATCTCCTGCAGATTGATCCTGTCATGGAAGCCTGAAGGGCTACTGAGGTGAGAAATGGGGCCCAGCTAGAAAGGGCAGGGAGGATAGATAGAGAAGGAGAAAATAGGGTGCATGACAGAGAAATGAGCTTGGGTGACTTTGAAGCAGAATCACTGACATTACAACTTCACTCTTTGTTCCTATTTCTTAGTATTGCTGTCCATTCTTATCATGCGTTCTCCACCTTTCTCTGCTTGAACTCCTTGGAATTAACAAAGACATCCCTAGCATAAAGAGTTATCAAAATTTTTAATACTTAAAAATACAGTATATGTTGTGATTATTGCATTAGTTACCTAGGGTGGCTGCAACAAAGTACTATAATGTGTATTGTTTTAGAATATATATACATATCTTTTTAATAGATTTTTTAACTGATATTTAGAGTGAGCAGTTCTATAGACTTACTCATTTGATGTGAAACAGCATAGAAATAATTGCGTCCCTCATCTGGTTGTAAGGACTGGTGTTCTATATCAACTTGAAATCAATGTACTGTTGATATTGTGTAATGTAAAGGTTTGTAGAGATCCTAAACTGGAAGGTGAAATGTAAATCTGTTGGCAATGACAATGAACTGATTTCACTCTTTATTTATTGAGGTAATCAAAGCAATATAAAGACAATTCACCCTTTTAAAAAAGTTCTTGCTCTTGTGATTCATAGTATGTTTTCCAGTAATATAATTTCAAGTGGTCAAGGGAGTGTTGAAGATACTTTTGCATGAAATGAGGCTGTTATGTTTGTCTTCCAAATGACTTTACCTCCCGCAGCCAGTCCGTGGTGGTTTCGAGTTGTCTTCCGTTGGCAGCGAACCAATGAGCCCATGAGCACCTCGGCGTTGGGCTCACAGCGTGGGTGCATGCTTGCTCTGTCGGGGCGCTCACGAGACCGACACCAGCTAATCCTTTCTCTTCTTAAATTTCTGCAGCAGTTTCTTTATCTAAGCAACTGGGAAGAGAGAAGGGTTCCAATGAAGGTACTAAACATGTGAGTGCTGTTGTTTGTGCTCTCATGCAAAACCCAGGGACTTTCTCTAACTTGTGATTATTCTTTGTATTTTGTTTATAGCTAACCACTTAATAAGGCTGCTCTCTGGTTAAGAGATAGATGAATTTACTTTTTCCTTATTAATACCTAGGCTACCTTACACCTATGTGTAAAAAACCAAAAACAAAACAAAAAAAAAAAAAGTAAAACAAAACAAGAAAAACAAAGTACTGAACTGAACTTCGTAATTTTAGGATTTGCCCTAAGCCCTAATCCATTTCTCATTTTGAAGGTCATACTTTGTCTGTCTGAAATCTATTCATGATTGCGATATGTTTTTCTTTGATCCACATATAGTGCATAATCTTTCCAATTCTGTAGAAGGTACAGTTTCAAGTTCTTTCTATATGAACCTCAATCTTTTTATCTCTACAACAGGAGTCACATTCCCATTATAATGTGGTTGAGGATGAAACAGAAAAATGTACCGGAAGTGCCCCAATGTGTGCAAACTAATATTTAAATTCAGCAAGCATGTTTAATTACCTATACTTTTCTCAGCACTGTGAAAATAAGAATATATTGATAATCACTTTATTGTCTGAAAACAGTTTATATGTAGCCCAACTATTTGGAAAAAAAAAAAAACCTGTTAAAACAAGTAAAGAACAATATTTCTAGTGTATTGCTCTATAAATAGTAACCATTTATAATTACACAAATGATTCACTTCAGCTGTTTAATGGAACCAAAAGCTAGGAAGCAGGCAAGATTAATTTCTTCTCCCTGCTTTTCCAGTTTATTAAAACTGGCATTCACAATTGCTCCCTCATTCATCAAAGCAGAACTGTTCAAAATGCGCTTGGTTTTTTCCCCCAAGTTTATAATCCATATTATACTATGATGTATTTTGTGGGAATTAAAAATTGACTATAATCAGAGTTCTCAATTCTAAATCTGTCTCTTGCTTACTGTCATTTGTACTTTAGATTTTCTTCTGCCATGTAGGAGCATCACCAAATTCAAAAACATTAAATATGAAAGATGCTTAAAAATTATGCAGTCAACCCACCTCATTAAAGGGTAGCAACCCAGGCCCTGGAGAGGTAAAAGGACTAATACAAGGTCATATTCTTAGGGATGTAAAGAATCCATATTTCCTAAGTTGAGGCCCATTTATTTTCTCCCATGTTTTTCAATAGTTTTATAATTTTCTAGTATAAAGAACAGTTTAATAGTTCTATTAAACTCATCTAATATCATATCACTTCAGGCAAATTATAGTGTATGCACTTACATTTTTCATTAACATACAAAAATTCATTGGCCCCTAGTTAACCATGAAGTCAGAGCATGAACAGTCTGGCACACAATGAACCCCCTTCCTGGGACTGTGCTGGCGGCAGAGTGCTCTTGTCTGAGCGCTGGACAAGCCAGGGAGGCCTTCTGCAAACCTCCACACCTCACCGTGAGGATGCTCCCCAGATCCACGGGACATCCCGACACAGGTACCCTCTTCTTTCCTGGTGTCCATTTATTCATGGGGCACATAAACAAGGGTCAGAGACAACAAATTCCATGGGGAGAGAAACTGTCAGCTTTTACACTTTCAAGTCACCAGAGTCTGATGGTTAGAAGAGTTTTATCATTATTTTTAGAATGAATAAAATAATGCTTTGAATTACTGTCTTGCCGGAATTCTCAATGCCTGAAACTCAGAACAGTCTTGCTTCCTTCATAAGAGCTGACAATACATGGCCATTCATTAATGACAGAACTGGGGCCCGAGCCGAGATGGAGGTGTAGCAGAAATGTTTCACCTCCTCGCACCACCACAGAAGGAATTGCAACCAGATCTCGAAACAAATAACACCCAAAACCGTCAGAAAATCAAGCTATATAGAATTCCGATGCCACATTCATCCAGACCGGCAGGGGGTATGTAGTGGTGAAGACAGCCAGAGGCACAGTGTGGCGTGGAGAAGCCACAGCAGCAGTGGAATGGATGGTGCCTCATTCGTATGTGGTAGATCAAAATCAGAGGGATGCCTTGGGAGAGAGCAATCCCAGCCCCAGGCCAGACTCATGGCTCAGGGTACCAGCACCTGGAAGATAAATCCCCACTACCTCTGGCTACAAAACTTAGGAGGGACTGGAGTGGTGGAAGAAACTGCCAGATTTTTGCCACTTAAAGGGCCCACACAGATTTAGAATATATGCAAATCTACCCTCTTTGGGTTTCACCAATAGGACAGCAGCTAGAAGGGCACCAGTCACCTATGGAAAGTGGATGAATGACTGGAAACAGGGTGAGCGCTGAGTAAACCTCCAGAAGCCAGGCAGCAGCATTGTCCCCTCTCCGAGTCTTCCCCACACACAGAGCCACAGAGCAGTGAAGCAGGTTGCCCCACCCTAGCGAATACCTAAGGCTCTGCCCTGTTCAACTTAACAGGTGCACTAAGTCAGGGAGTCAAAGCAGCTCTATGTAATCCACAGAAAAAAAACACAGGGAGGCTGCCACATCGAGGAGACAAAGAAATATGGCCCAAAAGAAAGCAGGAAAATGCCCCAGAAAAAGAACTAACCAAAACAGAGATAACCAACCTTTCAGATGCAGAGTTCAAAACACTGGTGGTCAGGATGTTCAGAGAACTCATTGAGTATAGTGAAAACAAAGAAGTAAAGGAAGTATTAAATGAAATAAAGAAAAATCCACAGGGAACCAACAACAAAGGAAAGGAACCCGAGACTCAAATCAACAATTTGGAACATAAGGAAGAAATAAACATGCAACCAGAACAGAAAGAAGAAACAAGAATTCAAAAAAATGAGGAGAGGCTCTGGAACCTCTGGGATATCTCTAAAAGTTCCAAGATCTGAATCACAGGGGTGTCAGAATGAGAGGAGGAAGTACAAGAAATTGAAAACTTATTTGAAAAAATAATGAAAGAAAACTTCCCTAATTTAGCTAAGGAAATAGACATATAAGTCCAGGAAGCACAGAGAGTCCCAAACAAGTTGGACCCAAACAGGGTCACACCAAGACGCATCATAATTAAAATCTTGCTAAAGTTTAAAGATAAAGAGAGAATCTTAAAAGCAGCAAGAGAAAAGCAGAGAGATACCTAAAAAAGAGTTCCCATAAGACTGGTTTCTCAAAAGAAACATTGCAAGCAAGAAGGGACTAGCAGGAAGTATTCAAAGTGATAAATAGAAAGGACCTACAACCTAGATGACTCTATCCAGCAAAGTAATCATTTAGAATGGAAGGGCAGATAAAGTGCTCCCCAGACAAGATAAAGCTAAAGGAGTTCATCATCACCAAGCCATTATTACACAAAATTAAAGTAACTTAACTAAGAAAAAGAAGAAGACCAAAGCCATGAATATTAAAATGGCAACAAATTCAAAACTATTAACAACTGAATCTAAAAAAAAGAGAAACAGACTAAGCAAAAAGGAGTAGAATCACAGAAATGGAGATCATTTGGAGGGTTATCAGCTGGGAGGGGAAGGGGTGAATGGGGGAAAGGGTACAGGGAATAAGAAGCATAATTTTTAGGGACAAAATAGACAGAAGGGTGTTAAGAATAGTATAGGAAATGGAGAACCCATGGACACAAACCAAGTGGGGAGATTGCTGGAGGGAAATGGGGTACTGGGCAGAGGGGGGAAAGGGGGGAAATTGAGGCAGCTGTAATAGCATAATCAATAAAATATACTTTAAAAAAAAGAACTGGACCATTGACCTCAGTAGGAACCTGTGAAAATGTTGAGTTATATTAGAGGGAGGTATAGAATCACACTAGGCCTCAATAACAATTATATTCCCTGCACTTTATCTGAGGCTCACAAATACACAGAAGATCCTAAGATACTTGGACAGGAGAAAAGCATATCACAGTGTAGGTGTGTTGAAGGAGGGAGTGAGTTTTAACATAATCTATTATCCTATTCAGGTCTAAGTTGAAGAATACTAAATCAACAGAAACTACCCACCAAATGGTAGCTCATCCTTCGGGGGCTCTCCTGAAAGAATTTAACTGTGTCTTATCTAACTTGCTGGACAAATCAATTTAAAAGGGGCAGTTATTTAAATGATGAAGAGGAGTGTATGAAGACATGCTAGGAAGAAACTTGTAAGAAACAGAAAGCAGCTGACAACGAGGCAAGCAGAGAGTGGTTTTCTATTCTGTGATTCAGGTATTCTAGTAGTTGATAGTTAATGCGTTTTTCCCTTGTATGGTATCCAAAATACATTTTGTCAAGTAGCTATTCAGTACAGTATTCATTCTTTGCATGCCGACTATAACTTGGGTAGTTAACTAAGTGCTGGCTGAAACTTCGTTGGTTTCTCATAAACATCCATTGTGATGTGTATTGTTATCCCCATAGAAAAGATGAGGGCACCTGGGCTTATTGAAGTAATGTAACTTGCCCAGTGAAAGTCAGAGAGAGACACACCAAGTTAGGATTTTATTTATTCATTATTTATTTGTATGTATATATATTTAAAAAAAGAATCCTGTTGTTAAAAAATTTATTTATTTCGGGGAAAGGGAGGGAGAAAGAGAGGGAGAGAAACATCTGTGTGAGAGATGTTGGTTGTTTGCCTCTCACACACCCCCAAATGGGGACCTGGCCCACAACCCGGGCACGTGCCCTGACTGGGAATCCAACCAGGGATCTTTTGTTTCATATGCTGGCACTCAGTCCACTGAGCCACACCAGCCAGGGCTATTTATTTATTTATTTATTTATTTATTTATTTACATTTAAATTTAAGGTTTTTTTTTTTTAATCCTCTTCCAAAGATATGTCCATTGAGAGAGAGAGAGAGAAACCTCAATCAGTTGCCTATTGTAGGTGCCCCAACAGGAAATGAAATCCACAACCTAGGTATGTGTCCTGACTAGGATTCGAACCTGTGACCTTTTGGTGTATGGGATGATGGCCCAACAACACTGGCCACCACCAAAGTAAAGATTTTGATATATGAGTTTGAGCCATATGAAACCATCAATATTTAACCTCTTTTAATTTATGGAAAAAATAAACACCCTTCATTTCATATGATTGCACCTTCCAAATATGACTCTGAAATTCACAATGGTAATTACCATTTTATATGCCCTCATTTAGAGGAAAATACAATGGGATTTCAGAATCACCAGAAAGAGTCTCAAATTCATTTCAATTTTTGTGAATCTTCCATGTTTCTTCCCATTTCTCCGGAGGAATGTGATCTAGATGCCAAGATTTTGGAAAGTGCTGGAAAATTCTTATTCTAAAAGTGCTGTTTATTTCTGTGATCTCTGAAGTACTTTTTCACAAGATGCCTATTGTCTTAAATGTAACATATCATATATTTTTAGTGGGAAAAAGCTGAAATTATGGACAATTCTGTTTGTAAAAGGTTGTGAAATGTTATTTTTCAAAGCTTTTCCTTAGTCATAACTTCTCTTATTAAGAACTTGAATTTGAATAACTTAAAGTCAGAAAGACACTAAATTTTTTTCAGATGGATAATTATAGTAATTAACTAAGTCACTATGACTTGTCAGTTTCAAGGTGATCTAGATTTTTAAAAGGTTTGCTTATATAATCTTGACTCTAAAATTTAACTCCCACTAACTTTGGCTTTCCTCACAAAATTTTCCAAAAGCTGTGTGCTTCTTAATTTTATCCTTACAGCCAGCAACCCTTAAAATTGATTTATTTTACAAACTATTCCCCTTGTGTACTGTACATAATTTATGCATAAAAGTAAATTTGTAATAAGTAAAAAAAAAGGATAGTTTAATTCTTTAAAACAGATCGATGAAACTAGGCTTTAAAGAGCTCATCTTTGCTGGATAAAGCATAAGGAACTGGATGGAGCTGTAGAAAATATAATTTTATGTTGGATAAATAAATGATTCCACTAGGTGGTACTGTTGATTTATCTACCTGTGTGGTTTAGACACACATTTTTATCTTCCTGAAAACAGTAAGAGTCTGTGAGTTTTTTACTTTATTATTTTTTTAAAATCTAATGAAAATTTCTGCATAGGAAAGAGCTGATTTGGGCAATTCTAAACTTGAAAAATGGGTGCTTCTTGCCATTAGAAACCTTATAAATAAGCCTCTACAAAATAGGTTAGTTCTTTTGGCATAGAAACAAGAAGGTTGATGACATATGTAACTTCCATCTGGATTTAATACGTTTAGAAGCAAACTGTTTTTAATCTCATCTATCACTATTCAGGGATTGTTTTATATAGGACTTATATTATTGAAATATCTTTCTCCTTGTCATTTGCTTTCTTTAGTAATCAGAGACTCTGGCATGCCCAAGGAATTCAGATTTTCAATGGCTTTACAGCCCATGCATGTTGAGAGAGGCAGTCCCATGGGCCCCAATGAATGTCCCCGTACATTCTTTCTGGATATTCCAAGCATGTAAGGCATTATAGACAACCTGGGCCATCGCTCAGGGTTGTGTTTGCAGGGAGCAGCAACCCTGAGGGAGGCAGTAATGTCTCCCTCCGGAAAAGGAGTAGGCTTGCCTTTATCCCAAAGGTGATGATTTCCCCATGCTCAGTGTTCTTCCTCTGTGACAAAAGCATCCATCACGTCTCCTTGGCATTGCCCCCATGGGACTTGGGGGACCTGGGGAATTGGCACAAACAAACATGAAGTTCTCACTACTGCTTTTGCAATGAGTAATGAAGTCTTGTGTTTCCAATCCAGGGGACACTCTCTCTCTCTCTTTTTTTTTTCTTTCCTGCCAACATCCATGAGTAGTGAACTCCAGAGCTTACAGCTTTTGACAGACAGTGTATCTTGTTGTTCTCCATCCTCCATACAGCACAGTGGATTTTGATTTAGATTCAAATATGATTCAGATGACTAACAAGTTATTTAGTGCAGTTCAACTTTTTAATCTAATATAGGAAGACTTTCTGTAACTTCTCAGGGTAGTAAACTGCCCATTCTCAGGGTTAACCCTTCAGTGACAAGGATGCACTGTGCATGAAGTAGCTTATTGCAGTTTAGAAAGCACTATTAAAAAGTTACTTTTTTGTGCTGAGCCTTCCTTTTAACCTTCTTTTAACCTATGTCTTTCTTCCAGGGGAACTACTTCTGTCTTGGAAAGCTATTCGTAAATGTATTGGTTTTAAATTCTTTTCTTATTATGTATACATCTAAACATGTTGATTTTCCTTTTAAACACAGACCTAAAATATAGCAAAAATATACATTTTTCTATATGATCTGATTCTCCTTTTCCCCCAAGTATCTCTCCCTATCTTCTTTACCTCTGACCAAATTAACTAAGTTGATTATTTATTTTAACTCTTCTTTAAATCATCAGTGCCAAGCATGATGCCTGACGCTTGGTCTGGTCCCACAAACAGTTCTTGAAAGAATTAACGAACAAATTACCTGTGTAGACTGGAAAATCATTGCCACCACACTGTGTTTTAGGCTTCTAGTAATGTGGCCTCACATTTGCCTTTTGTGAAATTTCATTACTCTATTGAGTTGTAGCAAGGAGATGGGAAGGTAAGAAAGCAAACTCTTATCCTGCCTCTGCTACTGCCTAGATGTGTGATATTGGACAAGCTGTCATCACTCTGCTTCAATCTCTCCTCATTTGTTAAATGGCAAACAGAGAACATCTACCTTACAGGGTGTTTTGAATATTAAATGAATTAATATTGTGTGAACTGTGTAGACGTGAGCATGACATAAGGTAGGTACTGTGTAAGTGTTGGCTTTAACAGTTGCCGCGGGAGCCAGCAATATGTTGGATGCACTTAATTGGAGTAGAAGAATGTGAAGAGTAGCACGTGCATGTCCGAAGAAGAACAGGCCAACCTGGGGAACAGGCCAACCCAAGGGCAAATGTTGGGGAAGCGTTGATAGGAGGCAAAAGGAATTCCAGGCTGAGAGATCTAAATGAGCACAGATCCAGAACCAGGAGACTCATGTCTTCCTCTACCATTAATATTAATGAACATAACATGGAAAATGTGTGCTGACAAAATAATATACAAAAAGGGTCAGTTTTTTAATAAAAAAGACAAAAATATCTTCACTCACAGATAGAAAACTATCGTTCATATAATACTTAGTAGTTTATGAAATAGCTTGACCTATGTCATCTTGTTCTGTTCTCAAAACAAACGAACTAACAGTCCTGTCTATAAGGTAAGCTCTAGTCTCTTTCTTATTTATGAGAATCAATAGAATTCAATGTTATTGCTAGAGAAACAATAATATTCTTATTAGACATGTACATAGGTAAATAGTGCAGTAAAAATGGAATCTCCATTTGTAACAGTGAAGTCACTAGACAACTCAGAATGTGCCAGATTTTCATACATAGAAGCCCGATAAGAACTGATGGAACTGAACACTGGAATAAATATGGAAACAATTCCAATTCTTGGTTAGGAAGAATAGAAGTAAATACTAGAAATGGCATTTCCCCCCCAGACAAATTCATACATTTGCTGCTATGCCAATAAAAATATAAACAGTATCTGTGCTTGTATAAATGTGTTGGTTCCATATTGTTAAATATGGTGATTTTTTCTGGAATCACTCAGTCAACAGATATTGAGAACCTATTAAGTACCAAGTATAGCACTAGGGAGTGGGAAGTAGCTCTGAAGAAGGCAGGGCCCTTGTTCTCAAGGAACTTATTTTTAGCAGAAGACAAAAAAGCTGAGAAGTAAACAATAAATTCAGTAATATCAGATATTGATAAATACTGTGTAAAAGATAAAATCATCTAAGATGGAAGAGAGTAATTAAAAGGGACTGGTGTTACCTAGGGAGGCTGGACATCTTCCTAAGGAAGTTATATCTGAGTTAGACAAATGATAATAAAGAGGGAGGATCATAGAGTTCAGAGGAAGGAGTGATCTATGAAAAAGGGACTGAAAATGAAAACACTAGACAATAAGAATAAGCTAAAAGTGCTTAAGGAAACACATTTTAAATATGAGCTGAGAGATTATAAACAAGGGTAAAGCAGAGGCAGATGATGTTGGAGAAATCTTCCAGGACTGAATTTAAAGGGGAAAATGCAGAGTCTCTTGGATATAGTCAAGAGGAAATGTCATACTGGATATACCAGCTCAGAGGGGACATCCAGGCTAAAGACACACATTTCTGGGTTTATCAGGGTGTGGATGGTATTGGGGATAACAGAAACATGGGAGCTTCCCCAAAGAGAGCATGTAAATAGAGAAGAAAAAAAGAGCAGGGGATCAAGTTATGGAATACTTGGTGTTATAATTGTTCAAGAGGAAAAAAACAGTAAAGAACAAGAATTAGAGCTTATAAGGGAGGATGTGGCTGGTTTGGTCCATGTATCCCAGAAGCCTAGGTACATGTGCAACCTAGTCAAATTCTGCTCAGAGTTTGTACACAGTGAGAACAAGAATCTGATAAGACAGGAGATCTTCATGGCCTAGAGTCTTGATTTTGAATGAACTATACTAACAAGTATATTGAGTTCCACAATATATAAGTTTTGGGGGATCTTAACTTGCCTTCAATATTGATTCCTAAGTAACTTTATAATCACCCAATTTTCCAATAAAGCTATGTTATTTTCATTTTATTATGAACAAGATCTCATATGTGTTATTCCTCACTCTTAATTTGCTTTTGATTTAAAATGTGTTGTTATTGGATCATAAAGAACAAAGAGCCCAAATATATTTTTAATTCAAATTAAAGTGCATCCTTGCCAGGCTATTTGTGCTATGATACATTTCATCATCTAGCATTTTTTCTTTCTCCCCCTCTTTCTCTATTTTTCTTTTGAGTTAAGGTGTTTTCTGGTAACATAATTTGTTTCTTTGAATGTTTCCTTCCAGTCTCCACTTTCTGAGAGCACTTGGAAAACCAAACGCATGCCCACACAAACACACAAAGTTTTAACAGTCTAAGGCATACTTAAAGAAGAAGGTAAGCCACACACACACACTTGCCACTGAATAAGCATTATGATCAAAATGAAAATATTTTGAACTGTGTCTTCAAGGTTAGTAAATAAAAGAGGTACTTCTGTAAGAGAAACATTTTGAGTATAGGCAGGTACTTCAATAAAAAAGTAGTCCCTTTCCTTCCCCGTCCCCATTATCTAGATGGGAAATATGTATTCTCTAGTTCAATTATCCTTCTCAATACAGTTAATGTTGCCGACCGAGATCTGGAGTCTCCAAGATAACAAGGTCCAAAAATAATGTGAGAGTTTATAAACTAATTAGTTACCTAGAATGTGCTGTCTTGGAAAAAATTCATTTTGGAGAGTCTGAATTTTTATGCTCTCCAGGGCTCTCCGAGGTCCTCTTTAATGTAGAGTTCTTTTCTCTGGCTTCTCTCAAAGTTGTTTGTTATTGCCCTTTCCATGGCTTTTAAAAATAATATATCTTTTTATTGTTATATTTCTCTGCTTTCCTGTAAAAAAGTGAGATCACACTTCTCCCACCCATGTTCTTTTCATCATAATTCCCTGCTAATTTTTTGGCGATGTCAGTACAGAAAAATTACAATGCTCTAACAGTGAGCCACAGGAGAGTAATTTGTGAATTTCTCTAAATCTCTAGTTTGAGCCTCCTCTCCTATAAAATAGAAATAATGTTAATGCTTTCTCATACTTCCTCAGGGTTCATGTGAGAACTAACTGATGTAGGGAATGTGAAAATGCTTTATACATGGGAGAATAGTATGGATGTCAGTCATGGCTATCATCTTTCGTATCCCAGATTAATGTAAAAAAGGCTTTCAAGTAAAGTACAAGTTGACTTCATCAAGTTATTTGCTACAATGATATCACAGTCACTTTATTTGCTTCATGCATTTAGAGTATATTTAATAAAAGTGAAGATGGATGTCATTTTAGAGATACTAATTTCTAGGTTGATGTTTATCAAACTCAGACAGTTTTCTGAGATCTTTGTTAAAAGTAGGTTCTTAAGTCCAACCTGCAAAGATGTTTAAGGTAGTAATTTTAGATGGAGTCAGAGAAATGCATTTTTAAGCCACACAGGTGATTTGAGTGTAGATCATCTGATACCTTGAGTAAATGTTGCTGTAGTCTTGATCTATGGAAATCTTGGCCGGTGTTGTCCCAGAAGTTCATGAGCTGTGGGATCAATGGAGCCCTGTTTGGTCATTTTCTACCCAAATGACAGGCAGATTGCTGAACCTATTTGAACCCCTGTGTCTGTATTAGCTTTCTAAAACTTCCATAACGAACTACAAATTGGGTGGCTTAAGACAACTGAATCATTCTCCCAAAGTGTGTTTGAAGCTAAAAGCTTTAAATCAAAGTGTTTGTAGGGTCACACTCCCTCTGAAACCTCTCTGGAAAAATCCTTCTTTGCCTCTTCTAGATCCTGGTGGCGCTGGGCACGCCTTGGCTTTCCCTGACTTTTAGCCGCATCACTCCAGACTCGGTCTCTGCCTCCATATTCACCTGGTATTCTTCTCTCTGTTCCTCTGTATGTGTGCTCCTCTTCTTATATGAACCCAGTGATCAGATTCAGGACCCACTCAAATCCAGTGTGACCTTATCTGAACTGAATTTCAATGGCAAAGACTCTATTTCCAGAGATGATTACATCGTGAGGTTCTGGGTGAATGTAAATATTGAGGGGGCACTATTCAACCTCGTAAGTGCTCATATGAAGATAATTCATGATGATAACATATAGAACATCTAGTTAGTACCTCGTGTAGATGCTTAACAAAAAATAGTTTTTCTTTTTTCTTTGTAATTATAACTTAAGCACTAGGTCTCAAACACAGGTTTGGACCAGGACTAACTACATTGGATTTGCCATGGGAACATTTGAGAAATACAAATTTTCAGTTGCTCATTGTAGGTTATTTTCACTCAATTGTTCTAGGAAGAGGCCCTGGGAGCTATCTTTTTCAAAGGTTACCTAGGAGATTCTGAGGCACATTCATACTTTGGAACAACATTGTTTAACTAGAAATTTATTACCTCATTTATAGAACTGGAACTCAAGGATACCTCACTTGTGTAACATTTGCATAAAATGTGACCATATATACTTCTTATAGCATGCATTTATTTACAAATGAGGATGCTAAAATTAACCCAAAACTTTCAAGAGAATGGAAAGGTTTTAAGCAGGTGTGTTTGGGAGTCAAAATTTATCTGATTCCAGTTTCAAATCTCAAGGAAAACTTTTGTCTATTATGGGCTTAAATGGAACAAAATATTATTAGAAAAAATTATAACAGGGACAGAATATTATAAATCACACCCCCTCAAACCATTATTTTTTTTGTGCGTGTACTGGCTATTTTGCAGTTGAGCTTATGAAATCTCTCATTCATTTCTTCTACACCACTTTAAATGAAGTCATTTTTAATTAATGTTAAATATCTTCTGTAGAGTTTCAATAGTTTACAATTTACGTTTCTCTGGAAATTCTCCATTTGTTTTCTGAGTCTTACAGAAATGTTCTTGCAGAAGAACAATGAGCAGTGGGTTTTTGGCAGCTTAGTGGGACTACTGGCATCAGAAGTCTCCAGCATTACAGGCTGCGAAAATCATGGTGACAGGGAAATTGCTGTGAACGAAATTCATTTTGCTGATTATAACACAGATCCACTCCTGGGGTGCCCTGTTCTATTGTTGCCATCAGTTGTCACACCTACTTTGATAGGGATGTAAAATAGTTAATGTCAAAAGAAGAAATTAGTCTCATATAATAATTCACATTTTAAAAATACCTAGAACTTTGAAAAAGAATACTCCACTACTTTTTCTGTCACCTTTGTGATTCATGTATTAGCTTTGGCAACTGGATCTGATGCATCAGAATAAGATAGGGACATCTGCACTTTTAGCAAGACAATACACATTTCATTTGAAGACTTGACTAGATTCTTTATGCTAAGCCCAGGGAGATAAGCAAACTTGCCTTGAGTTGCCAAGGGCAACTTAATTGCATATGAAATTAGGATCTACTCTGAAAAAATGTCTAGACATATTTTTATATTTCATTTCAGGTAAATATTCACTTAATATCTGTTATCTCCTACTGTAAAAACACTGTTGATGAATACTGCCTATCCCTTGAATCAGGTATCTGAGCTCTATGAAGGCATGAGCATAATAGATATACTAATATTTCTATATAGCAGGAAACTTCATTTCAGCATAGAATTGTCAGGTAGCACTAATACCTTTGACTTCTTATATATATTTTATATTTGAAATTGTTGATGAACATTCAGGTTATGTCTCTACTTATTTCCTCAGAAACATCAATCCATTGAAGATTTCCTTCTCTCCTTCTCCCTCCTATTTTTGTTATATATTCAAGTTATGTCACAATTCTGACTTTTTCATAATAAATGCTAATTTGTCATTAATTGTACTCTCTATACTTCACCATGAAGAACCTTAGTTGCTATGTGAATATTCATGCATGTAAATGTGACTGTGACATTGACTGTGAATGTCAAAGATGGAGCCTAGTAAGCCTCCTGGGCAGGCCCTTTTTATGTAGCCATAGCTTGGTAGTTACCAACTCTCAACTTTTGACCTGGTGGTCTACAGCCACACTCAGACTGAGTCAGAAACTAGAGATGACACATTAAAACAAAACTCATGAAAGATTGATGTGTAAACCCCACTTCTGGTGATAAAGAGCTGACAAGAAGTCCTCGTTCTTATACCACCTCTTCAGGGTAGAATCCAAATCCACCCAGTGGGAAGTCCATACCAGAAATCTGATTCTACTCTGGATTGGTAGGAGCAGGTCAGAGGTGAATGTAACATCCAGTTGCACTTGGATGTTCCTATGACCCCATGAGCTTGATCAAGAAAGTATCTTTATGGGCAGAGTTGGAAACACTGATGGTTTTCTTTTTGGAGCTACTTTTTGAAATTGTCTTTTTTTAATAGTAAGTTTATTGTACTTTTGTCAGCTAAGGGAGTTAGGATGGGGAGTGGGCAGGAATACAAAGCAAGCAATGTGGGGCTCTGGCAGCAATTGGTTGGTGGTCTTGGAAGAGGCAAGCTGGAGGAAAGGGACAGGGCGCAGGGACTGACGGGGAAGGTGAGAAAGGATTTAAAGGAGAGGCAGAGGAGGCTAGGGATCCTGAAAGAACTTACTCAAGAGAAAGAATGCTTATGACCTTATTTTTTCTGTGTACAGAATGGTTTGCGGGAGGCATGAAGGAGCAGGCAGGGCGGGGAGACTGAGCTGTGGACTTCAGACCATTCTTCTAAGGTTTGTACTTTATTCCTTGGATACCACAGGATATTTTAGAGTTTGACTTTATATATTATGAGGTCTTGACTAGATTTCCAGACCCAACCTTACTGTATCGGCTCTTCGAGACATTCTTTTATTTTTATTTTTTGAGATGTTGTTTGCAGACAAGAGTTCTCATGTATTGTATTATAACTGTGGCCATTTTAATAAGTTTAGCTTATTTCCAAGTTCTAGTGACACTTGATGAGCTCCCTCATATGACTGTCACATAGAGCTTTTCTATACCCGGTCTATGAGTCGTGGAACCTTATAATTGTACATGAACTACAGAGGATGAGGCCTTGCCTTTTAACTGCTCACACTGCCCAACACCTATGCATCCAGAGTTCCTATTACAATAAGATATAAACTTGATTTTGACCTTGGCAGCCACATGACATAGTTAACAGAACATTGTGATAGAGAGTACACTGGAGCCGCTGGGAGTGTCAGCTTCTTTCTCGGTATCTGGGACAAAGGGAAATGATGGTGACACAGAGAAATTCGAAAATTATGTAGTTAAGAACGTAATTGTGTTTAAACAGCATTCCTGAAATCTTTTCAGTAAGTTGGTGGTGGTGGGGAACCCTTAGAAAAGAGGAAACGTTTGGGAAAAACTGCTGTGGGAAATGCCAGGGAGGCCCTTTAGGAGATGTTAAATGCAGAGTCTTGCAGGCGACAACTTGAGAGGACTCTCCATGGGTCAGGTCATCTCACCAGGGGTGTCAGCCTGTTCGGGGAGGTTTCCAGAATTATTTCACTTTAAGGAGCATGATTCTTTTTTTTCATGCCTTTCAGCACAGCAAGAGAGGTTGGCATTTCCAAATAAGTTTCACTAAGTAACGCATGATAATAGAAAGAAATTAAATACTGAGATAATTAGAAAACTAAACAATTAAATTAATAAGGAAGAGGTTTGGACTCCCAAACATTTTGGCTTCATCTTTTTACAAATGGATCCCCAAGAAAGAGTCAGGTCATGCTTGAGCTTATTTTCCTGCTCTTGGCCATTGTCGTCTTTCTTTCACCTGGAGCACTTACAGCTGCAGTTTGAAAGTATAGAAAAGAAAGACTAAACCTGTCTGTTCTCTAAAGCTTGTTCTCATAATTTTCCAATAGGAATGAATGATAACTTTTTCAGATGAGTATTTGAGATGAACTTCTTCTCAGGTCAATCTTCAAATTTATAGATACATACTTTTATGGACTATAACACAGAGACCATACAGATCTATAGTTCATAGATTGATTGGGTAGTTATGACATTCATGTGGGAACAATTACATCTCAACTTTTCTTTATAGAGTGGCTACAGGAGCTATGAAACAGTGCTTGTCTGGGAAACCAGAAATACTTCAAATTACAAAATTAATTGCCATGCTGTATAACATAAAACAAACATACAGTGTTGGTTAAAATGTAACAAAATTATTCAAAATTCAGAGCTAAGCTACTGAAAAACAAGAGAGATCCGTAGAAGCCAACGATGAGGAAAATGGAAAACTCCAGGCCATGCACTAGAGTTTGGGCTTCCCTGTGCGAGTCTGAGCAGGTTAGCAGAACAACAAGGAACTCGGTTGGGATGATAGGCTGGGCACAGCCAATGGGGCTGCAGTTAGGCGATGATTTGGAACTGACTGTATCTTTACCTATATTGCTCTCTTTCATTACTGACCATTTCTGTTCAATACTGTTCCACACTTTTTAAATAATGCACTGACTATGATAATTGGTTGATAGAAGAAAAGAAAAAAAAGGATGAAAGAAGGGAGTAATAAATGAAACTATATTTGTGTACATGCCTATCTATAAGAAAAATATTGTATTTAAAGTACTTTTTAAGTACTTATTTATACTTTTAATTATTCTTTTTGTAACTGAGAATTTAATCTTAGTTTTAATTAAATAAGATCCTCAAACTATCATTCAATTTTTTAATCTAAAAAATGACATTTGAAAGACATGATTTATATCTTATTCAATTAATATATATCTAATTACTTCAGGTACTTCAAAATATGAAACACTCAACTTTTATAAGAAATATCTTAGGGCTCAAATTCTAGCTTGCAAAATATTTTCAAAGAGGGAGAAAGAAACAATGAAGTTACTTAGGGTCATTTCAATAAAAAATATTCAGAATTAGAATAAAAGAATAACACTGAAAATCTCTGAATGTTACCAGCTCATCTCTGATTTTGTTTTTGACCTTGTAAAAGTTCCCTCTGTTGTTTTGCTCTTTGCTCTTCAAAATGGAGCAGTTTTTTAAAGGATTTTTTCAAAGCGGGGATAGCTAATATACTGCCTCAGTAGGTTGTGGAATGAAGCAGGACATGATTTATTAAATAAATAACATCTAATGTTTTAGTCTGGAATAAAAATATTATGGGCATGAAAAAAAACCTTTCTGTTCTGTTTCTAATCTCTGAGATGAAATATTCTCTTCTGTGATTCCACGGCCAGGAGGTTTCATCAGGACGAAGACTTCGTGATGATCTGCTCCTCAGGAGGGAGGACTAGGGTGAGTGTATGAGGAACATTACAGGAACACATTCATAATTCTTTTCTATTTTGCCTCTCCTTTATGGGCCCAATCAAAATATTCCTTAAATTTTATTGAAGCAGTTTTTTATACTTTTGCTGAGTGAGCATTTTAAGCTACAGTGTAGGTGCTGAGAAGTAGATCGATTATTCAGCCTCCTCTTAAACTTGTAAACATGTTGACACTTCTCACAATTAAAAATAATCTAAGAGGAATATCTGTACTGGGCACAGTTTTATCTAACAGTTAATGGCATAGGAAAAAACTTTAATATTTAAAATATTAAATTACCCTGTAATCATGTCATTTATTTTAGAAAGCCATATTTTTCCATTTACATAAAGGATTAACTATATCTGTATTAATATATACATGCAGGTCTAGATCTAGCTTTTTTTAATAATCATAGATTCTAGTTGGCATTAGAAGGCATAGATTTTAGAGTCTCTGCCTTCCTCACTATTAATTAGAAAACTTATAAAAAGGTAATTAAAATGTTTTCTTCTGGCCTTCCACAATGTGGAGTTCTGGGACATTTATTAGAGGAGTTCTTTATAACTTTCCTCAATTGTTCTTCCCCCTGGCCACATCTTTATGATTTTATCATCACAAGAATGTCCACAAGAATGTCCAGCTACATTCTCTGAATACTTTGGAATGACCCGGAAACCCCACACTTGGGTGTGTCTTGGGTTTCTTCATTTCCTGGGTACAGAAGCTCATAGTTGCTTTTAGATTTCTTTTTTAATCTGACTCATTAAAATGTGTGTCTACTAATGAATGTTATAGAAAGTGATATGTTATTAAAAAAAGTTAAATCAAAAGGAAACTTCTTTTACAGTTTATGATTAACGTTACCACTTTGAATCAAGTTCTGTGTAGCTTCTCTTGTCTTCCCCTGGGCGTTCGAAGCCTCCTGAGACACTTCTCCTCAGTTATACTCCAGGTGGTTCTTAGCACTTTGAATAAAAATCAAAGGAGGTACTGTGTCCTTCAACTGATGATCTCGCATCATTAGAATTTTGTTTCAAGAAAGGCACTAATGAAGAATGAAAGTTTTTCATTTGGTGAGTTTCACATACAAGTTTCATAAGGTTTTTACTCAATCTAAAGTAAATTTGATTCACTTTTACTATGTTAGAGAAATGTGCAATCGCTCACTTTAAGGCTTATCAGTGCTATACAGCAGCCTTTGCCTACATATGTGAGTTGTATATTGACCAATAAGCTTTTACCCCTAGTTTCTTATATTGAAAAAAATTTTTAAGACCTTATTTATTTCGGATATTTTCCAACATACCTATAAACTAAATAAAAGGCAAATCTTCATGCATATCAATTATTCAGCTTCAACAATTATCAACCTTTAAAAATTTTCTCATTGGCCATTCCCACTTTCTTTTCTTAAGCTAAAGCATTTAAAGAAAACCCACATATTATGTCATTTCTCTGATAATTTCCTCAGCATGTGCATGCAGCTAATAAGAATCTTTTTTTCAAAAATGCATTGCATTATTATTCAAAGTTAAAAACTAATGTTTAAAATTTCATAATAACCACTACAGTTATATGGACCTAACTGTCTCAAAGGTATCCTTTAGAGTTCATTTGCTAAAATCAAGATCCCAGTAAGGTCCACACATTGCCTTATTCTATTACTGCTTTTTCATGTAACTGATTTCTTAGAGAAATCAGGTTATCTGTCCTTAAAGTATGTCTTAAATTTGACTTGTTGCTTCCAGTGATATCATTTATCTTAACCTATTATCACCCATATATCTTAACATACTTGAAGTTTAATTAGATTTAGATTCATTTTGGGGGAAGGACAATAGTGTTTAATAGAACATCATATCAGATACTCTATTGATAAATCTCATGATACATGGCGTCTCATTTTTTTTTGATGCATCGGCTGATTAGTGGATACAGACAATGCTAATGTGACCCCTCTTTTGTAAAATTTCTTGTTCAATTTTATTCAGTGGTTTTAGTGGATCATCATAGTTAAAATTCATTATTTTATGTGGTACAATGATAATTTTATAATTCTATCAGGGGTTTTGCCTTTATTAGCTGGAATGCTTCTTTAGAGAATTTTTACACATCAGCTATTTCTTACCTTGAAACTATAATTTGTTCAGGAAAGGTAGTAGAAATGATTGACTGATTTCTTTTATTTTTGGGTTTTCAAAGTAATGAGTTCATGCCCCGGTAACATTCAGTGGAGAGCCGTGTGTTGGTGTGTGTGTTTGGGAGAGGGTAACATTTTGAATTTATGGTTTTTATATGTCTCTTTTTTGAATTAAGCATTATTTTAACATTTCTTACAGAGCATGTCTGCTGGTAATGAATTCCCTCACTTTTTGGCTGAAGAGAAAACGTTTATTTCTCCTTTACTTTCGAAGATAGCTTTGTTAGATATGGAATCCCAGATTGGGTTGTGTGTGTGTTTTCCCTCAATACTATTTCACTCTACATTTTTCTTGCTAGGGTAATGTCCTCTATAGATAAGGTGCCCGCCATAAGAAATGGTAAAATAACACGTAATCCAATGTTTAATATAGCTGTAGGTGCCGAAGTTTTCAAACTGCTCTGAAGTCCTAACACATGTTGTCGCTCTTACCTTCGGGCTTTCCTCCACACTCCTGCTGAGAGAGAGCCTGTGTCTTGCAGCTCTTCTAGCTGTAACCCACTGTCATTATGCTGGAGCCCTGTTTCTGTGCTGGTTAGAGGTTAGAAAGGTGGAGGACACTATGAGCTTGTGGTTATATCTCGGTCTTTTCACAGACATGATCTCGGGGCTGTCTTCATAAGAGTTTCTCCTCGAGCTTATTTTCCCTCCTGTTCTTTGCTCTCTTCCCTGTCCCGGCTCTCATTCCCAATCCATTTCACGGGAGCCTTGACCCCCGTTTATTACATTTTTTTTCTGTTTATATGCTACATGATGGGTAGAAGGGACTGAGATGGGAGGAATGCCCTTCCCCAACTGGAATAAAGCTCTGGTAATGTCTTTTCTCCTAGGAGGTTTGTCTTTGTTTTGGAGAAGGTTCTGGGCGTAGTTGACAATGACTACCCTCTCCTCACAGACCAGAGCCAGGAGGGGACTTTTCTCAGGTGTTCATGCTAAGAAGCTGGTGGAGTGCCTGAAGGTACTATCTGTAAAATGTCCTCCCTAAGACTGTGACCACCAAGAACCTTCCATTCTCTCACAGGTCAGCACAGTGATTACAGCAATTTGTCAAAAATTACCAAAATGAAGTGTTCCTGCCACATAATGCTCCAAAGACTTTTCCACAGGTACAGGCTGTTCCTCTCCAGATTCTTCTGTCCCTACAGGAATAGGTGGTAATTTGCTTTGAAACCTCAGTTCTCTGATAGTGATACCTGTTATAGGGTGAGGTCAGGAAAAAAGCCTCCAGCCATGGCTTGGGGGAATGGGAAAGCTGAGCACACAGCGATTGGGGGATTTTGCATAGCTTTGGCATCTTGGCTAGCTTCGTAGTTGTGTTAAAAGGCTGTGCTGCTAGGGAGATAGGCATGGCTTTCTGACTGTGTCCTGGCTGTGACTTAGCCTGGGAGCTTACAGTGCATGCCTTAAGCTAGGAGGTGCTTCCCAGGTTCAGGTTGGATCCAGAAGCAGGGGACAGTTCACTCCGTTTCACAGGGCCACGCCCTCCGGGACTAACAATGGCAGCAAGAGAAAGCCAGGAGATATGGGGAAATGACAGATGTAACCCACTGTGGGAGGAGCTGGAAATGGGGTTATGGAGGAGGTGCAGGGTGAGGATTTAAACTCAAGCGTGGCAGCCATTTGCACTCTTCGCCATGCAGGGAGTCGTAGCGGGGGAGGAGACATGCTGTCTGCAGTAAGGGATTTTTGCCATGTGGCTTGGAAGGGAGGACTAAGCAAGCAGCTATGTAGTTTCTAGTGAGGAAGAAGGCTATGCAGCCGGAGATGCTGCTGCTGTGATCCTGCCTGTACTAGCTGACTCCAGAGCTGCAAAGGACTTCCTTGCAAGATCCCATCTTGTCACACCTGGATTTTACCTGGACTCTCAGGACTTGTGCCTTTTCTAGACTATTATACGGAGGCTGATGACCATGTTCCCCAGGTCCTGAAGGGGGCAGTGACTATGTGAGGATGGTGACTTTGTTATCTTCCACAGGGACTAGAGAACTGTTTATGCAGGTGGATTAAGACCAGATAAGAATATGGGAAACTATTGGGGATGTTTTTGGCTCATACCCCATTGGGTAGTAAGGAAAGTGCTGGGTCTCATGGGGAAGCTGGGCTCAGAGCATGAATGCTCTAGGCTCCCCCAAGGTGGGAATATTGTAAATAAAGACCTGCTCCTTCCAGCATTAATTGTTTGGTCTCACGTCAGGGTGACACGTGGATGGCCCTGGTCTGCTCAGTGAAAATAGGACCAAGGCATCATTGCTTTTCAGTTTGTACAGTTTTTCTTTTTGTAAGAATGAGGGTGATGACAACCAAGGTCTTTGTGTCAGAGCTGAAACTGGAAGTGAGATTCAGTATTCTTGTTATGTTCTCAAATTATTCTATCCTAGTATCGTAGGATCCCCGATAAATTGGATTATACGAGGTCTGTCCAGAAAGTGTCCAGACATGTACTATGAAAAATAGAGACATTTATTGAAGAAGCTCCAAGATTCAAGAAACATTGCACATAGGACAATGACGCCTTGGTCCCCTTCAAAGTATGCACCTTGGGATCTCACACAGTTCTCCCAGTGTATCTTCCACTGTTCAAAATACTCTGCAAAATCCTTTGAATTGCCATCACCTACCATGTTGCATTTTACTGAATCTCATTGGTGGTCTGAAATCTCTCCCATTTCAAAGGTGATTTTAGTTTTGGAAAAAGCCAGAGGTTGTATGGTGCCAAATCTGGGCTGTAGAGGGGCTGAGTTCGACATTCTCTGGTGTTCTGCTTGCTGCAGGCCTTCCAGACTGTGGGTCACTTTCAACAGATTCTCAACCATTTTGAAGTGTTTGTGCCACTTTTATTTGAGCTGCACTCATCGCAGTGCCCCTGAAAGCCTTCTGAATCATCCAAATAGTTTCCACAGAGGAATATTCCACCTTAACACAAAATCGGATGCAGAGTCACTGCAGACATTTTGAATGTGATGGCCACACAGTGCACAGGCTCGCTCAACAGTCTAGCACCCCCACTGACTAGTACAGTGAAGTTGTCATTGTTCACACATGTGCATTCCAGTCCACTGTCCTTGGCTTACATTGATGTCACGCAAACCATTGTTATATGAACAATGGCTGGACTTTTTCCAGGCAGACCTCATTTGTCATTTAGATGTCACCCAATTTGTATTTTATTGATTTCTTGCTTTCTGGGAAAAGATATCCCAGGCTTATCTTGTACATCGTCTTTGCCAAATCTGGAATAAATAATTTCTTCCAGAATCTCTGCAATTAATAATCAAAACAAAACAAAACAAAAAAGAATAAAATTATCCTTGTTAAGATTTCAGCTAAGGTACTTGTCTTAGCTTCCAATCTGTCAGACCAAGGAGCCTGCAGGGAACTTAAACTGACCTTAGCGCCCTCATACGAAAGCATGGCCTAGAGAGCTGCCCACAGAGCCACAAGCACATGAAAGTTCCTGAAAATGCTTCTTTAGTTGTCCTTGTGCTCAAGAATCTTCCCTGTCCCCCAGTGCCAGTGTGCCTTATCCTTCCCCTTGGATAAGACCCCTGTGGGGCTCACACAGACCCTGTTCTTTTGGTTTGAATTGACCAATCTGGCCTTATCCCAGTAACCCCTAAGCACTCTGCCTTAATAAAGATATGTGCCCAGTAACCCTAAGCACTCCGCCTTAGTAAAGGCATGAGCCCAGGTCCTTTCTTGCTCTGTCTGCACGCTGTCTTCACCTCCCTGTGTTGCCCCTTGAGTACTTCTTCCAGGATCAGTCAGCAATAAACTGAGTGAAAAATGTTACTATTTCAATTGCTCTCATAGTCTGTTGCTGAACTGTGACTCACCCCCCAAAACCTTCTTTACACTTAAGAAATGTGTATTTCACAGATTCATAACAATCCTTGTATAAGTGTCATACTTATTTGAAGATATATTCAGGATGGGGCAAAAGTAGGTTTATAGTTGTTTGTATGGGAAGTAATATAATAATTAATAAAAACAACACAAGAGTAAATTCTGTTTCATGTACTAACAACCATAAACTTACTTTTGCCTCACCTGCATATTTATAAAGCAAAATCTATTGAGTATTAAGCATAGGTAATATTTATTTAATAATATTTATTAAGTACCTTCTGTGTGCCAGGCATGGTTCTGGGTGCCTGAAGGTATATTAGTAAACAAAATGAGACCTTAACATTCATGGTACTTTATTCTAAAAAGGACAGGCAAAACACAATAAACTCTAATAAATAATATATGTGAAGTATGTAAGTTTCTAAGTACCAATGGAAAAGAGAAAAATAGAGAATAATAAGAGAGATCAGGAATGTGTGTATGTATATGATTGCAATTTTAAATAGAATCATCAGGATAAGCCTTAGTGACCACAGAGTCAAACTTCAGTGGGCAAAGATATTAGCCATGTGGGTATTGGGGCAAGACTGTTCTAGGCATATTCAATTGTATTATAGCTTGCCCACATGTTCATTAAACAGTAATGATAACATTTCCCCACATTTGGGTGTAGGTATCAGCGAGGTATCACACCAGAGCTATCTGTAATCTCTTTATCTGGAATACGAAAAGGCTGAGACATTTGGGTGGTATACAATTTATTCTCTGTGTAGACAGAAGGAGGCCTTAATCAAAGAAGAAAACTAACTGTGTTATATAAAAGTACTTCTCTAATATTGAAGAAACCTTTTAAAAAATGTTACAAATAATAATTTTTACTGGATGTATCTATAATAAATCAAAAGTGAAACCATGCCTTGGACCATCAGTTTTTGATATTTTCTTCTCAGTCACATTTAATTAAAGAAAATGTCCTTATTAAGTAAAATTCTTTCATGTGCAGAAACACAACTATGAAAGATCACTAATTGTATATGCATTGCAAGAAAAAAAGTTAAGATTTAATTATTAAACAAAAAAGTTGCCAGGTCTAATACCTTTTTGTAAAACAGAACAACTAAAATGAAAGAAAGTCTCTTGGCATAGTCTTGGGAAAGGTGAGAGTTTGGAAAACAGAAGCATGAGACAATCTAAAAGAACATCATGAATCGAAACAAATTTTTTTTCTTTTCTGCACTGGAAACAATAAGACAAAATCATTGTGAATATATCATAATTAACATTTTTAATGTATTTTTCCACTTGGACACTTTAACATATCTTTTGAAGTTGCATATGCTAATTTACAATGTTTGAAATTAGACTTCTAATGAATTCTATCATCATACTCCTTCATACATAAAAGTCAAAAGACTTTAATATACATTACCTTGTTAATTAGTCACAATTCTGAGTTTTAGACAGCTGAGAGCTTATTATCCAAACAAGAATCAGAGGTTAAAAGATTGATTCTAACTTGTAATAGAGCTAAAATTAGAAACCGTATCTTACTGCCTTTAGTAAAAGAAACTCTTTTGCAAATTATTTGTTATGTAAAACGGATCTTTGCCAAAATGTCAGCCTGAGTCACTGGTACTTTGAAAGCAGATAGCTTTCATTTGGGAAGTTATAGGATAATAATGTGAAATAAAGGAAACAGGATCGCTTAATTTTCCCATTTAAAGCTAAATTAGCAGTTCTTCTGACTTTGTAAAAAGAACAAAAGCAACAACAAACAGTATTTTTTTCTGTGACCAGTGACTTTCCAGTGATAAGCTGAGATACTACCAAGAATCTTCCAACATGACAGTTAAAAATGCTCACAATTCTCTTTGAGATTTCTCCTGAAAGTAATAAAGTATATACAGGATCCAGCAGAAGTAACGCCATCGAGTGTGATAGGGTCCATGAACGTCTCACACAAGATGGACAGCAATTTGAACCTTTCACCTAAAATGTCATAAATAAATATACACATTTGTAATATTATACACACTTGTTTTCTCTATTAAATGATAAATATTACACATATTTACTAGGAGCCTTATTTGTTCCAGACCCTGTTATTTTCCTCCTTTCGAATTTGAGTGGGCTCTGTGAGCACCTGACTCTTAGAACATGGTGGAAGTAATGTTGGGCCATTTGGGCGCCCAGGCTTTGAGAAACTGGAAGTCATCATGTATTTTGTCCAACCACCTTGCTGGTAAGATCATGTGCAGAAGCCCCGAGATAATACGGAGAGAGGGGGACCTGTGAGCTAGCGTTCGGCCATCTCTTCCGTCCTGACTACCAGACTCACTCAGGCAACTGAGTGACCTAGTGGGTGCCCAGTGAAACTAGAAGCACCCAACAGAGTCCCACCTACTCCTGATTTACAAAATAATGAGCTGTAATAAAATGGCTCTTATTTCAGTCACTATGTTTTAGAGTGGGTTGTGATGCTGCAGTGGATAGTGGGACGTCCCCTTCCCTTGCCCAAATTGCTCAGACATTGCTCTAGAGGGTGCTCATGAAGTCTAAAATGGAAAAAAAAAATTTAAGAGATAAACATTTGCTTTCAAGGACAGCAGGTTCTCGAATAACTTCTTTTTGTTCAACTTTGTTTTAGGATTGCTTAGATGAATAGCACTGGTGAGAAAAAATAATTGGTTTCTACCGCAGCCACTGTCTGTGTGGAGTTTTGCACATTCTCCCCATGTCTGCGTGGATTTTCTCCAGGTACTTGGGTTTCCTCCCACATCCCAGAGCTGTGCACAGGAGGTGAAACTGGCATGTCTACATTGTCCCGTCTGAGTGAGTGCGTGTGGTGGGCTGAGAGTGGCCCTGCAATGAAGGGCGTCCCATCCAGGGTGGGTCCCCATCTGGTGCCCTGAGCTGCCAGGAGAAGTGCTGGCCACAGGAGACCCTGACCTGGAATCTGATGGTTGGAAAAGCATTATCTTACTTGTTTTTCTTTCATCTTTAAGTGTATTTATGGCTCACATTTATTTCACTGTTTAACACGAGAAGTGTTTTGGGTCTTTACTTAGAAATTCGATGATGTTTTTGTGACGAGGAATATGTCATAAGAACTTAACTCCTGACTGTATCAATTAGCCTATGGTGCAGTTAGTTCTGTTAAATGTCATTTCATTTAAAGTTGCAGTTTATAAGAACCTAGTGATGATGCCAAGTGAGGACTTACTGAATTTCTCATGCCACAGTAGAATCTTCTTTCCTTTTACTCAGTCATTGACTCAGAGTTTAAATATTGCTTCCATAAAATAAATTCCCCTGCCATTTCTCAGCATATGTCGCAGGTGATCCTTCCCCAGTCCTCCTGCCATCTGCTCTCAGAGTAGAAGACACAACCAGAATGGACCTGTGAACCTCTTTTATTTTCATTCACCTCAGTGGCTGTCTTCCACTGACAACCTTTTCCCACAAGGTCCCTAGACAGGTGTTCAGAACAAGAAGACACCATTCTGATGTGCAGATGCTAACCGTTCCTAATCTTACTCCGCTCCTTGTTCTTCATATTAGCTATAAATAATCTATTTAACCAGTTCAAACCCCAGTTTTCATTAGGAAAGTGATGTCTGTGGCGTAGGCAGTGCCTCCAAATGGCTGAGAGGACAAAAATAAATGAACACATAGCTTCATTGTAGAAAATAGTCTTTATCTGGCCTGTAAATTTCTGTTTGTTGGTGGTGGCTGTGTGCTGTGCTTTGTTTTGAAGAATTCTACACTGAGAACAGGGGAAATGCTTTCTAGGGTCAATTATGGATATCTTCCATGATGCAAAAGGAGGAATTTGCTATTGTTGAAAGTCTTTTTCCATAGATCAGAAAGACTCCAAGGGGAACACGGTTATGTAATGAATGGACAATGTAGAGTAATGAATTCGGTTTGCTTAGACTGTCAGTATTGAAGCCGCGGTAGTACACTACAGCATGACCATGGGCTCCCTGGAGTCAGCTAGAAGTATAATTTTCTTTCTTTTCTTTTCTTTTTTCCTTCTTTCCTTCCTTCATTTTTCAATGTTGACACTATGACACCCATCCCCACTCTCTCCCAGTTTGCCCCCATCCACCCAGCCTGCCCCCACTCCCACAGTCAATTACTACACTGTTGCCCAAATCCATGGGTCTTTTTTATATATATTCTATGACTGATCCTTTAACCTTCTTTCACAGTCCCCTTCACCCCTCCCTTATTATAGCTGCCAGTCGTTTCCATGTTTCTATGCCTCTGGTTCTATTTTGCTCATCAGTTTATTTTATTCATTATATTTCACTTATAAGTGAGATCATATGGTATTTGTCTTTCACCAACTGGCTTATTTCACTTAGCATAATAATCTTCAGATCTATCCATACTGTCATAAAAGTTAAGAATTCCTCATGGTTTACTGCTACATAATATTCCATTTTGCAGAGGCACCAAAGTTTTTCTGTTTTTTTTTTTTTTTTAAATCTACTCATCTACTAATGGGCACTTAAGCTGTTTCCAAAACTTGGCTATTATAAATGGCACTGCTATGAACATAGGGGTGCATATATTCTTTTGAATTGGTGTTTCAGGATTCTTAGGATATATTTCCAGCAGTGGAATCACTGTCTCCTCAATAAATGGTGTTGGGAGAACTGGACGGATACATGCAAAAAAATTAAATGAGGCCATCTTACACCATATACAAGAATAAACTCAAAATGAATAAAAGGTTTAAATGTAAGTTGTGGCACCATGAAAGTCCTAGAGAAAAACATAGACAGTAAAATTTCAGATATCTGAGGCAGCAATATTTTTGCCAATATATCTCCTAGGGCAAGGGAAACAGAAGAAAAATAAACGGGACTACATCAAATTAAAAATCTTCTGTACAACTAAAGAAATTATCAAAATGAAAAGGGAACCACTGTATGGGAGAGGATATTTGCCAGTAATATATTGGACAAGGGTTTAATCTCCAAAATATATATAGAACTTACATGACTCAACACCAGGAAGACAAACAATCCAATCAAAGAATGGGCCAAGGGCATGAATAGATGCTTCTCCAAGAAGGACATACAGGTGGCCCATAGACATATGAAAAAATGCTCTACATCACCAGCCATCAGAGAGATGCAAATTAAAACCACAATGAGATAACATCTCACACCTGCTCAAATGGCCATCATTAATAAGCCAACAAGCAAGTGCTGGCAGAGATGTGGAGAAAAGGGGACCCCAGTGCACCATGGGTGGGAATGCAGACTGGTGCAGTCACTGTGAAAAAATAAACAGTATGGAATTTCCTCAAAATAAGTAAAAATAGAAGTAGATAACTTTAAAAGGACAAAATCTGTTGGATCTTTAAAGTTTTCAAAATAAATTGCTATAAACAACTGAAAATACAAAAACAAAAAACTATAATGTGTATAAAAATGTGGGCATATATATATGCAACCAGAGTGCACTTCTACTAAAACCCGATCAATAGTTGAAAATATTTGCTGACAAATTAATGTTACAACTGTCATAATGAAATACAATTCACCTCTATCAAGAAAATCTGAATGTCAGCTTTTTAATGACACAAATTTATATATAAAACTAAATGGATATTTCTCAGCTGAAATAATATCCCAAGGACAGTATTTCCTAATGGAACATTAATGCAGTATCTCTTTTGTCTTTCCTGGTGTCTCTTTACTCTAAGGTTCAGGGGTCTCTAGCGTTGAGTCCTCATTAGTGGTCCCAAATTCAGACTCAGCCAATGAGGAATTAATAAGGAAGTAATATTATCTTCCAAAATTAAAATTTGGTACTGTAGATGAAAGAAGACAATTCATGCTTCTCTCTGAGTTTTCTCTCTTGCCGCCTGTCTCTGACCGCTTCTAGGAGTTTCGCATTCTGGTTTCCTTCCTTCCTTTTCCCGTCCCCCTTCCCAGGGAGCAGATCCTGACTCCCACTTAACAACAAGTTGTTGATGTCAATTATATAGTTATAGGCATATTTGTTGTTATGGTCATTGATTTCATCATGAAGCTGGAACAACCTATGTTTATATTTGATATAAATAAAAAACAAATATAAAAAAGCAGGAATTCAATTTCCCTTGAAAATAAATAAGAAAGATTATTTTAAATTAAAGCAGGAGACCACTGAGAAAATATTTCAGTGAAATATCAAAAGAAATGATAGATTTTCCATGTTGGTGAAGAAAAGAACAATTCTATGTCCTAGATAATGTAGGTATTCATGTCCATGAAAATGCCTTTTAAATTTATAAGTGTATACTAATAAAAAGTTTTTTATGTTTCTCAGAAATATTTATATAGGCCAGGTAGCTATCTTACCCCATCTCCTACTCAAATTCATGACATCTTGTGGTGGAGATATACTTAAAATCAGAATATTTACCCAACCCAGAGAACCTCTCCACAAATTAGTAGGGAAGAAAAGCACAGTTTTATTCCCGAATAAGCATTAAATCCGAATGTGATGTGCATCACAGGTAATCCACTAAGAGATTGCAAAGGCAGAAAGCAGTCTTACCCTTTCAGAGAGTCGGTCAGATAAAGCCCATCACATGCATGTTTTCAAGATAAACAGTCACTGGTCCTCAGGTAAAAGGACTTCCCAGCGCCATTTGCCACACATAATGCATCTTAACCTTTTCTGGTAAGCGGGTGATTATGTTAGCTGATTGTCTTTATTTAGAGGAAAAAACCAAACATATCTTTATGGTAGAACAGAGTTTTACAAATTAGAGCAAGACACCTACCTAAATAGGCTTCTACCCTCCCACAAAAACTGGAATATTAGGGTGCTATTGCCTTTAACTTTTACAATTCAAACAGGTAGCTCCCAGGTCCTTGAGAATGACCTAGACTGAAAAGTTGACAAAAACCTAACTAGCCTTGATGAATATTTATATACATTTCAAAGAAGGAGAAAGGGCACATGAGTTTTTTAATGTAAACTCTAAGAAACAGGGAGGGAGGGAAATCTCTTCTCTCACTGTTAACAGGGAGAAGTCAGCCACTTGCATTTGTCCTTACTGTTTCCAGACTGTCTGATACAGGTACCCAGTTCCTCTACGCTGCTGGATCTCAAAGGAGGCTGACGTTTTCAAGCTGTCGGCTCTGCTTCCATTTTAGAGGTGGAAGGACATTAGTGAAGTGTGATAAGGTTATTTTGTTAGAGCAAGAGAAGATCACATTGTGTAGTATACTGATTTTAGTTATTGAAAAAAATGTGTCATATACTGTTTTTAGTTATCGAAAACATAACAGAAAACCAGGTTGTTACTTGATGAAGAGGAAAAGAAGGAAGAAAAACCATACAATCCCTTTCAATTATTTGGCACAGCTAGAAGCTTGCCATGAATTGGAATCAACACCTAAGATTTCAGCTAATTGCCATGTTTTCTTATTATTTTTGAAGCTATTTCAAGTCTCTTAAAATCAATTTTTCAAATTGACAGACTTTTTAGGTGTACCCTCTAAGGCCCTCATATCAGATTATTTGGCTTGATTTATCAGATTAAAATGCATGGAAATCATACTCCAATTTCTACTTGAATCTTTTTGTGTAGGCCTGGCATTGGGGCTGCTTTTAACCAGCTCTGTTGCCTCTCCTCCTCAGGTGTCTGGCTCTCTCCCACTCCAGCTCTCTGTCTGTCTCTCCGATTTCCACCTTCAAATTGGATACAATGTCAAAACACTGCCTACCCTTAATGCTATTCACCATATAGGCATTCAAATCCCCACAAAACAATTCCTGAGATAAATAATCAATGCATGGGTTAACTACAATTTATTTACATTTTAATGAATTTTTCATGTAACAATTGTACTTTTTCATTGCAGCAATGGCATACATAATTTATATCTTGTTTCTAAGCCTAAAAATATGTGTTTTTTAAAGATAAGAGGTCTGGTTCCATTATATTTGTTCTCTGCATAGCCAAAGTTTATGAAAAGGTTTGGGAATGTTACTTATGATACTTTTGTTAATCATTTCCCCCCTTTTAATTGTGGATTTAGACTCAATTTTACATGCTGTAATTCCTGTCTCTGTTTGGTTACTTTTATAATTTAACATGATCAGATTTGACTTCCAATTACTTATTAACCTAATGTAGAATGAATTTTTCTCTCCAACAAGTATGTTAATACCACATATTGACAATTTAAAATAAGTAAATACAAAATTTCATTGTTGATGGGAAATGGAACAAAGTGGCATTAACTTGATGTTATGATTATTTGGAAATCTTGCCTCTGAGAATGTTATATTTTTGGATTTTCATTCTATTTTTATTTATTAGTAAACCTCGGAAACAAAATTGATGAAAAACTTTCTTTAAATTTAATAGAAGTTAACTGTCCAGAGGTTGTATGAATTTAAGTGAAATTTCCCACAAGGCACTGAAACCCAATAACAATGGTCATCCCATATTTGCTCATCACATTTTAGAACTGATATAAAATAACTCAGAAAATCAGCTTCTGAAAAGTAAAACCCTCAGAGTAACTGGCTCATAATTTTCAGTGTTTAATATTTTAACAGACATACGTCTACTCAGTATGTGTATTTTCATTAATAGTTTGTTAGGCTAACATAACAATATGTATCATAATAATAAAAAGAGCTACAACTTATTGAACTCTTTCTATGTACCAGACATTTTGTTGAGGGCTTCCATGTATTATCTTATAATTCTGCACAACAACCCCATGAAGGACAAGCACTTAATTTCTACTTTTACAGATGAGGACATTGATGCTCAGAACTGTTAGGTGGCTTATAAACACTCATGCTCCAGTGAGTGCTGGGCTTGCATGGTAACTCTGGTCTGTCTGCATAAACAACACTGCTCTTAACCTCCATACTAACTAACTGCCTCATTCAGAAATCACCTGGCTCAGTAATGTAACAGTAATTGATGAGAGAGTATATTGGAAACCTATAGAGAATCAACTAATATTAGCTTTCCTTTCCCGATTCTTCCTTATTTCCAAGAGATCAACTTGTGTTTTTCCTCCCTCTTTTTAAGTCCTTATCCAAGGAAATGTTTATTGATTTTTAGAGGGGGGGAAGTGGGTGGAAGGGAGAGAGAGAGAGACATCCCTGTGAGAGAGAAAAATCAATGGGTTTCTCCCAAGCACCCCACTGGGAGGGAATCCACAACCTACCGTACTTTGCAGTGTATCATGTGCACCCATGTTTTCGGCCTAAACTTTCAGGGAAAAAATCTTGCATTTTAATTTTTTAATTCAATTATTTATTTATTTGTATTAACATACTTGTTTTTTGTATTATAAAGGCATTTTAGCATTTATTTTTAAACGTAGTATGGTAAAGGAAATTTTATGTAATGATTACACAACACAAGAACAGTTATAAGGTTATTTCAGGTACTACCCTTGTATAATGCACATCCTTATTTTTCCCTTAAAAATTTGGGCAAAAAAGTGCACATTATACATGGCAAAATACAATAGGTGTGTGCCATGATCAGGAATGGAGCTCACAGCCTTTTGGTTTACAGGATGATGCTCCAACCAACTGAGCCACCTGCCCTGGGCTTTCCTTCCTCTTTGTATTGCAGAGAAAAATTCCTGACTCTGGTTGTTTATCCAATTCTGGTTTGCACTCTGTGCTTCAATTTATCACGTTATTTCATCCTCATAATCCTTTAATGTGACTCAAATTAGTTAAATAAATTGATGAAGATTTTTGGACTCCATATAATAATTTTTCCTTTATAACACTGTGATGATTGGTTTCATGTGTTAACTTGCAGCGTTGTCTTCAGGTGAGACTAACTTTTAAATAGGTGAGCTCTGAGTAAAGCAGATGGCCCTCTGTGACAGGGTGGGCCTCGTCTAATTGACTGAAAGAAGACCTAAGTAGGACAAAAGGACTGGCCTCGCTGGGCAAGGGACAGTTCCTCAGCAGCCTGCTTTGGACTTAGCTCCGTCAGCTCTCCTGAGTTTCTGGGCTGTTGACCTGCATTGCAGACTGGGGACTTGTCAGCCTCCATAATTATGTGAGTCAATTTCTTAAACATTTTTCTATATAAATACACATCCTACTGGTTCTGTTTCTCTAGAGAACACTGACAAGTACATGCCAGAGTTTCTGCCACACATAGTTAATGCTAGAAGACTTTTGGTAATAAGAAGCATGTCGTATGCCATTTACTATTGGTCCCATCTGGGAACTTCCATTCAGGGGTCTCTTTGGCTCTTCTAAAGGTGACTTCTGGTTAAAAATAGATTTAATTATAATGTTTAAAGGAAAATATTACTTGCAGAGTAATTATTATTCAATTACAAATGCAAATTAACAAATTATCATATGTAAGCAACATCCTTCTTATAAATTCTAAAAAATTATTATTTAAGAGAGTTTGGAATTATAATATATTTTTTAAAAAGGATTTAAATTAGGTACTGGGTAACTGAGCATAAACAAATCTGTCATGGCAGATGTTTATCTCTATCAAGTTTTACCCATAATCTTTGTTCTTTTACTATCACATTTCAAAGAACTTTCTCAAGGATTATTACTAAATATTGTTATTTATTGGAAAGTTTACCAAAATAATCAATATAAGCATAAGAAAAAATAATTTACATGCTTTCTCTATGGAAATCGAGTGGTAGTTTACAGAATTTCTTCTCTTAGATTTGGCATAGACAAAAACTAGGGTATGCATGTTCTTTTATTAAGGACACATTTGTTAAAAGGTGTCCTTCTTAATTCCCTAATCAAAAAAGGGGAAGCACATCTGTTAAGTTCATAATTTAAGAATAAAAGGATAGCAATTAAACTTGAATATAGTATATACATACATAATGTGATTTTATGATGATTGAGTAGCACAAAAACGGGATGTAAATCTATCAACACTAAGGAGTATGGAGTGTATTTACTAAAGGAATAGAAGGAACTGGATTAAATATCTAATTATTAATCACAATAAAATCTAGGCTGTTGAAATAAAAAAAATCTAAGATCAGAAAAGGAGGCCTTTGTGTAAAAAGCATTATGACAATTATTTTAAAATAGAGGGAATTATCATTGGATTAAATTTTGGAAAAAAAATCCGTTTGGAGACTAATATTTACAAAGTATCTGGTAAGGATTCAGAAAAAGCAATATTCTGCTATTTGGAATTGGAATAAAAAAACATAGAAAGGTCATGGAGAGCTCATTATTGAATAAATACTTTACAAAGTTTCCTGATCTGAAGAAAGACTAGGACGTCAGATCAAAGAGGTCAGAGAGTAGCAAGCAAATGTAGTGAAAATAGACACTCTGTATATCTAACTAAAAAAGGTGGGTTGTTTTCAAAGGATGTAATAGAGTTGGTGTTAGACTTTTTTTTTCTACCCTGATCACAAAGGGTCAGAAATCAATAGTGCAACATCAGCAGCTTTGAAAGAAAAAAAAAGATTAAGGCTTAAGAATTCTATACCCAGAGAAGCCATAATTTATTTGCAAGGGCAGGAGAAAGATATTTTCTGACACAAAGACATGAAAATTGTATCATCTATGTAGTCATCCTGAAAAATATTACTTGAAAATATATCCAGCTAATCAAAACACACATCAAAATAAATTTTTCAAGAATGAATAGGCATGGTATAAAAAAATTGTGATAAGCAATAAAACCAGAAAAAAGTAACATCGAAACAAGTATTGCCAATATAATAAAGCATGAGGATTTTATAAAGAGACCTGTAAAAAAAAAAGGAAATTTGAAGGAAAAAATATATTATTAATTTCTAATAAAAAGTAATTTCAATAAATGTATAAGGAAGGAAACAGTAAAAAGGTGGTGATTTTCAATTAAGAGTAGAAATTAGTCATTATAATTCATTATTTGATACTGAGTTTTCAAAATAATGAAGCATGTGTTTCTAAGACTAAATGAAATCAGAATCATCTAGGCAAGGAATTAAGTGTGTTTATCTTCAAGACTCATCTCAGACCTCTGGAAATCAAACTTTGGTTGGATTTTGGGTATCAAACTATTAAAATCTTACCAGAATAAGCTTTCATGCAGCTGGCACATAAACACACACACAACTACAATTTAGCCCAGTTTCCAATTGTTCTGGGAGCTAGCCAATTGAAGTTCCCTTAAGAGAACTGAGGATCCTTACTCCACTATGTAGCCCAATATTTTTCTTTAACTTTTCCTTGGGCAGTTGATAGGGGTAGGGAGAAAACAAAACCACAACTACTGCACTTAAATGTTCCCAGAAGATAACATTAAAATAGGGGCAACTTATACTGCCTTAAAAAATTCTATGAAAATTTTCTAATTATTTTCTGCTTCCTCTGAAACATCTCTGGTTATTTTCTGCTTCCTGCTTATATTTTTACTGAAAGAAGATAAACTTCCCTTTGAAACCTCAAATGAGGTTAGCAAACAAAACTTGGAATGTACAGCACCATTGATTCAAATATGGTGAATAAAATCAGGTAATAAATTTGTAATTTGTGGTCATAATGGTCACTCTTTTCTTCCCAAGGGGAAGTAGCAAGGAATCAGAACACCTTTTGAGGCTATTATCTCGTTGTGACCTCAGAAACTGGCTGTGAACTATGGGTAAAAAAATTCTAGGTTTGCTCCAAGATCAAGTGAACTCTGGGATTTATCTCTGCAGAGAGTTGAAGACAGTGAAATGAACATTGCTCAGGAATCACTGTTATCAGAGCATTAGTCAATAGATAAAACTGCTATGACAAGTACAGCCAAAAGTCTTTAAAAACTGAAAGCTTTAGAGGCATATTTCTCACACAAACAATAGTCCAAGAAGGTGCCATTTCTCAGCAGACAGCACTTCTCCCGTGGTCATTCAGGCACTGCAACTCCCTCTATCTCATGGCTCTGCCATCCCTGAGAGCTTGGTCATAGTCGGCAGTCCACTGGCAGAATGGGAACATCAGGATGCCTCCACTGAAATAACTAAAGGTGAGACAGCAATGAGAACTAAGGAAGTGTAATTCCTGAAGAACTAAGGAAGATAGTATCCAATAGGCAGCTGTCCCAGTTATCAAATAGAGAAAGCTTAGACAGTGCTCTTTCTTTTTCAACATCCTAATCCAAATTGATGCTAGCTCTCTGAAAGGTGTGGCCCCTGTACATGTAGACTAAATATTTATGAAATTAACATGAAAAAGAAAAAATGAATTTTTTAACTGAAAATGGGCAAAGGACCTAAATTTATAAAAGAAGTAAAAATGGAAATTTATGTAAAAATTTTCTTAATTTTCACTAAAACCACAAAATGCGCTTGACTTCTCCTCTTCCAACTGACTTAATGTTTTATCTAGTAATATCCAATGCCAATAAGATTGCATTATCCATTCTTATTCACTGCTAGTGGATTTTTTCCCAAGAAAGCAGATGTTTTTTTTTTTTATGTTTACAGAAAAATAATAAGAAATATGTATTTACAATCTTGAAATAATGTGTAGCCTTTGACTCAATAAATTCACTTCCAGCCACCTACCCTAAGGAAATCAACAGAGATGTGGGTCATGATTTATGAATAAGGACATTATTTTCAGCATTATTTATAATAATGAAAAATAGGTGGAAAAACCCAACCATAGTACAGTAAATAAATTATGTCACAGCCATATGGTGGGCTGTCACATGCTGAATTATAAATTTTGAAGAAGTTATATACATGGGAAAGTGCTCACAATATAATATTAACCAAAAAAAGATAAATTATAAAGTTATAGGACTTCTGGCCAAGATGGAGGTGTAGGTGGATGCACTTTGCTTCCTTGCACAACCAAAAGAAGGACAATAAATTTAAAAACATAAAAACCAGAACTACCAGAAAATAGAACTATATGGAAATCAACAACAAAGGAGTTAAAGAAGAAATGTTCATCCAGACTGGTAGGAGGAGCAGAGATGGACAGCCAGGCAGAGAAGATGCGCAGCAAGGCAGCAGACCTGGTGATCCCACATTTGCATGCATGTTAGCCTGGAGCGAAAACTGGGGAGTGAGACAGAATGTGCAACCCAGGGTTCCAGCACAGGAAAAGAAAGCCTCAAAAACCTCTGGCTATAAAAACCTGTGGAGGTTGTGGCAGCAGGAGAAATTCACAGCCTCAGAGGAGAGCTCATTGGAGAGACCCACAGGATCCTAGAAGGTACACAAGCCCACCCACCCAGGAATCAGCACCGGAGGGGCTCAATCTGCTTGTGGGAAATAGGGGAAGTGACTGAAAGTGGGGTGATAGAGCCAAGCAAGTGGTATTATTCCCTCTCTGATCCCTCCCCTACAAACAGTGCCACAATGCAGTGAGGTGGGTTGCTCCTCTCTGACAAATACCTAAGGCTCTGCTAAAATGTAACAGGTACACCAAGAAAAAGAATTATGGCCCAAATGAAAGAACAGATCAGAACTACAGAAAAAGAACTAAGCAACAAGGACAGAGCCAATCTATTAGATGCAGAGTTCAAAACACTGGTAATCAGGATGCTCACAGAAATGATTGAGTACAGTTTCAAAATAGAGGAAGAAATGAAAGCTATGCAAAATGAAATAAAGGAAAATCTACAGGGAACCAACAGTGAAGGGGAGGGAACCTGGACTCAAGTCAATGATTTGGAGCAGAAGGAAGAAATAAAATTCAACCAGAACAGAATGAAGAAACAAGAACTCAACAAAATGAGGAGAGGCTTAGGAACCTCTGGAACAACTTTAAACTTTCCAACATCCAAATCAGAGGTATGCCAGAAGGAGAAGAGGAAGAACAAAAAATTGAAAACTTATTTTAATATGTAATGAAGGAGAACTTCCCCAATCTGGCAAAGGAAATAGATTTCCAGGAAGTCCAGGAAGCTCAGAGAGTCCCAGAGAAATTGGACCCAAGGAGGAACACACCAAGACACATCATAATTAAATTACCCAAGGTTACAGATAAGGAGAGAATATTCAAAGCAGCAAGAAATAAAGAGACAGTTACCCACAAAAGAGTTCCCATAAGACTATTGGCTGATTTCTTAAAAGAAACCTTGCAGGCAAGAAAGGGCTGGAAAGAAGTATTCAATGTCATGGAAGGAAAGGGCCTACATCTAAAATTACTATGTCCAGCAAAGCCATCATTTAGAATGGAAGAGCAGATAAAGTGCTTCCCAGATAATGTCAAGTTAAAGGAGGTCATCATCACCAAGCCCTTATTGCATGAAGTGGTAAAGGGACTTACCTAAGAAAAAGAAGATAAAAACTATGAACAGTAAAATGACAACAAATTCATAACTATCAACAACTGAACCTAAAAAATAAAAACAAACTAAGCAAACAACTAGAACAGGAACAGAGTCACAAAAATTGAGATCAGATGGAGGGTTATCAGTGCTGAGGGGCAGGGAGAAGAATGGGGGAAAATGTACAGGGGGCAAGAAGCATAATTGGTAGGTACAAAATAGACAGGGGGAGGAATAGGAAATGGAGAAGCCAAACAACTTATATGTATGACCCATGGACGTGAACTAAGGGGGGAATGCTGGTGGGTGGGTACAGGGCAGAGGGCAATAAAGGAGAGGAAAAAACAGGACAAGAGTAATAGCATAATCAATTAAGTACACACAAAAAAGACTTTGATTAGGTTTGAATAATCAATTGTGAGGATATAATTGATAGGATTTGGAGAATTAATATTGATTAAAATAAATTATTGACAGTTAAAAAATAAAATTATGTATATATATGATATAACATAATATTTGGTGAATAGAAAAGTGAAATAAAAAATGAATAAAAATGCATGTAGAAGAAAAAAGTCTGAAACAGTCAAAGATTTATACTAAAATATTAATAGTTGATTAGGTTTTAATATGAGTGATAAATTTTTTATGTGCTTCTATATTTCTCTACATTTCTACAGCTAGTATATCACTTTATCATCTAAAATACATTGTTAAAGACTAAAATATAATGTTTTATAGCATCATAAAAAAGTTTAATATAAGCTTTAGATGTTATATAGTCTGACCTTTCACTCAATGAAATAATCATCTTACTACTAAATTAAATCATTACTGACTGGCGATAGTCACCAAAAATAATTTCTTTAATGTTTGGTAATTATTTCCATATAAAAGAGAGCAGTTAGAAAACCAGTAGACAAAACAGGCTCCAGCAATTCGCTTCATTTTTATTTGTTAAGTCTCTTCTTTTGTTGTTCATTTCTTCCAAAGGATTCTATTTTTCCTCACCAAAGAAACATTTGAATGGAGAATAAATTTAATGAATAATTTACCATTAACATTTTCATTAGCCATTTGAATGCTTGTAGACAAATCTCTCTCTCATAAATAAAAACTGCGTTGCCTATATGACAGGAGTATCTCCTCACTTTTTGAGATGTTGACTTAAAAAATTTTTCTATATAGAATTTCAGAAGATGCTTTTAGATAAGTCTATTGTATCTGCTTTGAAAAAGTGCCTCTAAAGTAATCTATTACAAAGTATGCCATTTTCCAAAAGCCATAGCTCGTTGCCTAGCAACACACTTGGTTATGTCATATAATGAAAGCAATATGATAAAATGCTATTTTTCAGAGATTAATTTTTAAACACTTTCCTAACTAAAAAATACACTCTGTAGATGGAAATTTTGGAGAGATCGGTCTTGTAAAAACAAAGTAAGAGAGGGTAAGTACCACACTAATTGAGAGTCATTTTCTTAATGACACAATATGAAGATTCAAGCCCAACTGCAAGGATTTGAAAACTCCCCGCCAGGCCCCCAGGCTTTCCCCTGTACTCCCTGAAGCACTCCCTGCATTGAGAGCCCACAGTAAGAGGATAAAATTGCATGTCTGCGAAGGCGACTTAATGGCTTTATGACATTTACTGAACACACAAAGTGCCTTAAATGCAACAGGAAATATCTAGCTCTGTAAAAGTTCTTTATTTTTTTAAATGTCAAAACTCTTAGAGTAGGAAAATTTTAAGAGCTAAATTTAAATCCTAGCATGAGAATCAGAACAATCACCATTTTTTTCAAACCTTATTGCTTTTTTTTTTTTTACATTTCAATGTTACTTGAAAAATTCCACGCCCCTGCTTTTTACTTAACCATTTTCCTGATATTCACTAATATTAGAAGTCAACCAGGCCTCCTGTTTCTTTTCTGCTTCCTTTTCAAAATTTCATCTGTCATTTGTGTTTCTAACAAAACTCACCATCTTTCTTCTATTCTCTTTTTGTGTGACTGCGTGTGTGTTCGCCTGTTGGTGTGCCGTCTGGTGGTGGTGGAGGTTGTGGCTGGGCACGGTGCAGCGTGAGAAAGCGTGGGGAAACCCTCTGGTTTGAACATTGAGTTAATCAGTAATGGAAGATTCCTTCTTCCTGTCGAGATTGTCTGAGGGTTTAGGATTTAAACCCAGGCTACGTTCAGAATCTTCCATTTTATCTGACTTCTATTTCTTTGACACTTAATTGTTATGGACATACTGCTGTCCATTTTACTTTCATATTCCAAGATGTTGTTATCATCAGTGAGGGTGGGAGCTCCATGCAAGACAAATGCCTGATCATCAGTCATTCTAGTGTGTCATTCATTGGCAAACTAGCTGTTAGCTTGATGTTACCACTACTGCTAAGAAAACTTATTTTTATTAAAACCTCTACCCTCCCTTTGTGCCTTACAAAATGTTGGTCATAAATATCTTGGGGCAGAGATGATGTTGAGCCTTCGCCAAAGAATTACATCACAAGAACACTACCTGTTTCAGCTCCTTAACTCAGGTGGGCCACAGAAGTAATTAGGTCCATTGGCATGCGGTGAGGTGTTTCCCTGGCAGACTGGGTGTAGAAAAATCTGTGTGTCCTGTAGTGACATAATAGTCTCAGTGTGGAGGATGGTGGGGGACATCCAAGTTGTAGACAGCCCAGATTCCTGAGGCTGAGTGACCACTGGGAAGCAAGCCGCCAGGAAAACTGCCCAAAGAGAAACATCCATACTTTATTTTGACTGCATGAGAAATAACTTTTACTGTGTGAACTCATTAAGACTCAAGTGAAGATTAACTTGTATTTTTTCATAGAGGCGGTGTCTCTCACCCTGGGTCACATAAACCCTTTCACTGTGCACTCACGTATTTGATGTAGTCTGTGTTTACATCTGCATACTGTAATCTGCAATAACATAAGGTCTGTTTAGGCCAAAATATTTCCCCAACAAACCTACCTACCACTCTTCCATAATATCTCATCCTTAGATCCTTTTCTTATAACCCTCTTATTATATAAATTGTTTATTTGTCTCCTGAGGAAAAGTAGGCTTTGATATCCACTTTCACTTCAGTATGTCATTTAAAAAAAATAATTCAGCATTAGGCACCTTAGCATTTCCTAACTGGAAGTGTGTGCGTGAGTGTGTGCAGGCAGCAGGCAGGCAGACTTCCGGGGTGGCAAGGGAAACGATTATATGAGGAAACGATATTTAGGCTGATTCTGGGCATCAAAAATAAAGATATCACTGGTATATGTTCCATGTTCCTCTAAGTGACAAAATAGTAAATCTTTCCCATTTTTTTATTATGGTAAAATACACATAACATAAAATTTCCCATATTAATCACTTTCAAATGTGAAGTTCAGTGATATTAAATGCATTCATAATGTCGCCCAAGCATCACCACCGTTCATCTCCATAATGCTTTTAATCTTGTGAAACTGAAACTCTGTAGCCATTCAAGGATAACTTTCTGCTCTTTTCTCTCTGAGCCCCTGGCAATAACTCTTAAATTATTTCTGTTGCTTGTATTTTTTTTACCTCTTGCCACCTTCCCCAATGTACCCTTTTTGACCATTTTAAGATAGTATTTACTGTCTGAAAAAGAGAAGTATAGATTTTTTAAAAGATGAAGGTAGAAAGAGTGGGGAGAAACAGAAAAGACTCTGGGCAAAGACAATATATTTTTAGTAAAAGATGGTGAAAATGATTACATTAGAGTAAGATTTTCTATGCCTGCAATTTGTAAAAGCTTTTGTCCTATTACATAAGATAGTTTGTAGATGACAAACTCCATTAAAAAATTATTTTTATCCTCGCCCAAGGACATGCTTATTGATTTTGGAGAGAAGGGAAGAGAGGAAGAAAGAGGGAGAGAAACATCAATGTGAGAGAGAAGCATTGATTGGTTGCCTCTCACGCCTGACCGAATGTGCAACCCAGGGCATGTGCCTTGACCAGAAATATAACCTGCAGCCCTTTAGCCTATGGGACCATGCCCAGCCACCTGGAGCCATACCAGCCAGGGCAATAAACTCCATTTGTTTAAGAAAAGCAGGAAAGTGGGGGTGGAAATGGACTGTATGTAACATCCTAAAATTTTTCCTCAAACAAAAAATATTACCTATTTACATTGATCAAAAAACAAAAAGAAGACCTTAAAAGCTGCAATTGAAAACTGAGAAGTAGCCACACAGTGAGTTAACTTAGCAAATGTTCTCACTGGCAGACTATGTTCAATAAATTGTAATAAAGTCATTCAAAAAATTTGGTTCCATCTCCATTTCCTACCTTGCCATTATGTAAGGGCTGTAGATTATAGAATCATTTTCAAGGAAGAGAATGAAGAACAGCAAAAACAATGGGAGGGAGTGCTGCTATATGGTGAAGTGGGGCTTCACATTAAAAGTTAAATTCAAAGGTAAAAATGAAAGTGAGCTTCCTGTCCACCTGAGTATCTTATGTAGAATTATAACAGCTGTAATAAATATGGTTACATATTTATTCACACCTGACTTCTTGGTTTACATTAGAGCTTCAGGGACACTAAGGATCTATTCTGACCTTTCTGCTTTCAGGAGTTTACAGTGGAGTAGTTTCTTAGGGCATTAAGAGTCCATTCATCATTTACCTACTTCCTCCCAGATAGGTTATCATGCATCAAGTATTTATTCTGAACTGTCACATTAACTGCGATCTCATAACTCATCTTGTCTTGCTAATTGTCAAAAAGAGTTCTTGAGTGTCTGTGGGGCTCCATGAGGACACTTATGTCATTTGGAGCCGGTGGAAGCTTAAGAGCTTAAAGAATCTGCGGAAGAGATTTTAACATCAGAATCATCAGGAGACCTTCGTCAGAATTTTCCCCTAACCAAAGGATTATAATATTTCAGTGTAATTGGAGAATGATAGCAGTTTAAATAAATTTTGATAATGTTCTCTGATAAATTCACTACTCCTCACTCATGGTTATTAATACTATTTCTAATGTGTTTATAATGTGTCTGGGAGTATTATAATTCATTTGATAGGTATTTACTTTGATAAATATCTACATAAGACAGCATTCTAGGGCTTGAAAATATAAGAATGAAGAGAATATACAAAGCCCTTGTTGTCATGAGGCTTATAAAGTACGTAGAGTGGGGAGAACAAAATGAAAGAAATAATGTTAAGTGGCAATAGTGTTTTTAAAGAAGTGAAAAGGAACAAGGTGAAAGCAAGAGGTAGGGAATTCTCTTTATAGAATGGTCGGGAAAAGTATCTTTGAGAGCTGGCACTTCATCAATATTTGCAGGACACTGGAGACTAAGCCACATAAATATCCTGAGAAAGGCATTCTAGGAGGACAAAGTAGTCAGTGTAAAATCGCCAAGAAGGTAGTGTGCCCAAGCATATTGGAGAAATGGCAACGGCACCAGAGAGTAAAGATAAATTGCTGAGGTGGAGTGATGTAAATGACAGAATCACAATGGTAATGGGCTCCAGATCATATAAACTTAAGCAATTGGGATTTTATGATATGTTGGGAAGTTACTGGAAGGTTTTAATCAAAGAATGAATATGATGTAATTGATGTTTCGACGATATTGTTTGTTGCATATGGGCAGAACCGGAAAGATCAGGTAGGAGGCTTGTTCAACACACCAGGGCAGAGAGAATGCTGTCTTGGGCCAGGACAAATAGCAGTGGAGGCGGTGAGGAGTGTTCTGTTCTGCATTTATTTTAAGGTAAATCCAATAAAATTTGCTCACATGATAGAGATCTAGTGTGACAAAAGAAGTTGTTTTGTTTTGTTTGCCTAGATAACAAGGTACATGAAGTGTTTGTTTACTGGGATGGGGACGACTGAAGCAAGCATAGAGTGTAGCAAAGATGGCGCCGTAGTGTGCCAGTGCCAAATCTGAAACTTAGAGTCTTGAATGTTCTACAGCGTATTAAAGGGAAGATGCTGACCAGGAGACAGACGTTCAGGAGATAGATCTTGGTTGGATTATAAACTCAAGCAAGTCCGAGCATCAAATTGGTGATTAGAGTCACAGTGCTTAAACAGATCATCTAAGAATCTAGTGTAGATAGGCAGGATACCTAAAGACTAATTTCTAATCTAATATTCAGAAATTGTTATTGTGATGAGGGTACAGGAAAGGAAAATAAGCAGCAGCCAGTGATATAAGGAAAAATAGATAAAGGAGTATGGTATCCCAGAAACCAATTGCCCAAAACGGTTTTTTTAAATATTAGAATGCTTAAAGACAGATGCTAGATTAAGTGGCAGGTGGGGGGTCATTGATGATAACAATTCTAGGAATACATTGGTCAATAATTTGTAAACGGCCTTGAATAGGAAAGGCATCTAGATGAGTTGCTGAGTCGGCAGCTCTCTCCCAAAGGCTTCATTTTCTTGGTGAAAGAAGAAATCAGATAATCAGGTGAGAGAAAGAAGAAATGTTGGAAGTTGAGAACAGGGTATGACACAGTCACCTCAGGAAGTGAGAGAATGTGCTACCTAGATAAATACAGTGGCACTTTGGGATAGCACTAATTCTCTCCCAACGACACATCTCCAAATACATTGGGGGGAGGGTTTCAACATAGGATTTTTTTCAGTTGGGGGACAGAAACATTCAGTCCACACATCTGCATGTTAAGTTAGTGATATAATGACATTAGAAATTGGCAGTGGAAACCTAGAATGATGGACAGATAGTGATATTTAGGAGAGAGACTTAACAGACTGGTCCCTGGTTTGTTCTGATTACAGGCAGAGAAGAGAGCACATGCTCCTTCCTCTGTGAAATGCTCTCTCCATTCCACTGTCTCTCCCTCTTCACCTTCGTACTCTTACTCAGTCTTCAGATTTGAGCTCACTTCCTCAGGAACTCTTCCAGATGGCAAAGTCAAAATTGCTATTGCAGGATCCCATTGATGTTCTTCTTGGGACTACCCGTTATTTTAATTTCATTAAAAGATCTCTCTCACATTAGACTATCGGTTACCTGAGAACAAGAACTGTTTTTATTCTGCTCAGTGTCTCACACACTCTTGGTATACAGTACACATTCAATAAAAATTTCTTCAAGACACCAATGAGCAGAAAGTCTCAAGAACATCTTGGTGTGTTCTTGGTAAGATATTGGTATGGCAAATAATTGGGTACTGCTGCCATTCACTAGAATAGAGCAGGAACAGATATAGGAGGTGGGAGAAAATGCTTAAGTTTTCTTTTTTTTGTTGTTGAGCTTAAGAAGCCTACGGGTCAGTAAGTGGAAATGTTGAGTCAGCTCTTGGGTATTGTGGAGTTTGTGCTTTAAATACCAAACAAAGGGTTTAAAATTCATTCAGTTGGAACTGAATCTAGAAAAAAAGACCAAAAAGGAGGGGTAGGAAGAAAGTTAGAAGAAAACGCTTTCCTCTCTTCACTCCTGGAAGGAGCTGGAGATTAGGCGGTTTGGATTTTGCTGCTTATTAACCCCCAGTCTGTTACTTTGCTATGCAGCCATGCCAATGCTTAACCAGAGGTTCCAACACATGGAGAAATTACTTCTATAATTTAAATGTATATTTGAGCCAAGTGAAACCTCAAGAAACCCAGACTGTGTGAAATGTTAGCTTAGAATATTTTTGCATTCATTGTTGAAAGAAGTGGTTTTAGGCTAATTTGTCTAAATTGTTGGTGCAGCGTAGTGCAATTATTTAGGTTGGAAACCAGTGATTTTTTTTCTCCATCAGAAACCTATAAATGATGAAGCATAATTTAAATAATATATTTGTTAAATTTTTATACTTGTTAAATTGTTTTATTTTCTTCAAGTATTGGAAACTCTCTCCTTTTTTATGAGATATAATTAACATATAACACTGTGTAACTTTAAGATGTACTCTCTCTTTTTAAAATAACAAAATACTTCTTTACTTTGTCCAAGCAAATTTTTGGTTTCTTGTACAGCTTTTTTTTTTTTTTTTCATATAGTATTTTAGATGTCAATCAGAGACAAAGCTAACTCTGGTCAGGAAGGGCTATGCTTTAGAAACCAGCATTCCACTGCACTTTTCATTTGAAAAGCCATTTAAAAATATAAATTAATCTTTACAGCACTGCTGAGAAGTAGTTAATGACAGGAAAGATGATCATTACTCCCATATTACAGATGAGTAAAACTGCACGGCAACTTCTGCAACCAAATTAAAATGACTACTCATGTGGCAAATCATTTATGACTACCCCATCTGATATTTCATGCTTCAAGTTTTTTTTTAATTCATAATCATCTCTGGATGAGTAACTGTATTGCTCTCAGGTCCTTAAGAGAAAAAATACTGAAGCAGTAAGACAAAGCACATGAGTTTGGTCAGTACACGATGGAATAGCATTACCCTCTGCTGCACACACAGTGGGAGAGAAAGCTTCTATATCACCGACATACTTCATCATCTCTCATACAGACATCATATTCAATTAAGAAGAGAGCTCTCTGTCAACAAACTTGACACGCTCACCTAGGGAGTGTCACAATCCCCCCCAAAATCAATATTCAAGTTTTGATGGACTGACAGTGTCACGGAGGAATGGGTGTCCCTTGATTTTTACCTACTTTTGCTGCAGAACAGAGAAAAGCGCTCAAAGCATGAGCAAACAAACTTAATTAAGCTTAAGGGATATGGTTGAGCAATGTAGATCCAGAGCAAACAAACTCATGGAGCATTAAAGAACAGCTTAATGAAATTCTGATCAACGGGAAAAAAAAAATGAAGAGCTGCTTCAATTGATTCAATAAAGTTGGTTCTTGGTGATTTAGGAAGGCAAATGTTCACTTGTAAGCAGTTACTTTAGAGAAGTAATTTCCTAGGCTCTTTAGACTGATGCATATCTTGAGACTTTCTCTACTTTCTAATATATTTGACAAATTGCTCATAGTTTCCCCTTTTTTTCTCTGATCTATAAACTAATTCATAGCAGACTCAGAAATGGAAAAAAAAAATCATTTTAAAATTTTAGTGAGAAAACGTGAAGACTAGAGTTATCAGAAAACACAAGTGCCCAGCCTCAGAAATTTGGGCAGATGTCATCTTGGGGAGCATTTTTCTTCAGGGGAAGGTATTTCTTCTGACAGAGTTGGCTTCATCTAACTCATTCCTTTCTGATCCATTATTCTGTTTTCTCACTTCTCATTTCAGACTCTAATCCTTGGGGATATCACGTTAGCCACTCCTTTGGGTTAAGATATCCATGAAATAAATTAAAAGGCAGAGGTCAAGACATCTGTGGACTAATTTAAATTATAAAGGACATCATTAATTGATAACTTAGCGCACATTGACAGTGCAGTCAGCGAGCAGAGTCTTCTGAATAAGAAAGTACGAGGACATTCTGAATCACCTGGGTGGGCCGAGCACATGATAGGCATGTGACACAAATTAGTGTCATTTAGTATCAAAGGCAAAAATGTCAGCTATTTTGAAAAATGTACCCACTTAAATCCAGTTTATCTCCAATGGTTTTGCGTACCCCTTTTATTTTTAATTTTACTATTTTTTAAAAAAATGTCTGTGTTCTTTCCTCCTTGAGTGGGGTTTCACATATAAGGCACTCAGAAATTCAAATAAGGGGTTCAAGTAGAAGTTGTGCTCGAGGCTGTTTGGATGTCTGGATAATCCAACCTACCTTCTAGCAGATAATGCATTCACTACACAGTTTCTCAAATAATCTCTATTATCTTTAGGAAAAAAACCCTGTGCGTTGAGAATTTCCAGGTTTTATGCAAATGCTAGCTGTTTATTCCAATTCTGACTTTTTTCTTTTTAGTTAGATGAGAAAGCAGCAGCAAACACATCGACTTACACCATTAAAATATTGATTTAGATTCTTTATGGCACATTTGCTTCTAGAATCATTACATTCACACAATAATTCCCAGAAGCAAACTTTCCTACCTTTCCAGAAACATAGCAAGCCTTCCACAATGTCACCCAGAGCTGTAATTATAATTATGGGTAAAAAAAAAAAAATCATGGCTTCAAACTAGTTAGATATATTTGAAGATAAATACAAATGTAAACATGGCACAGTATTAGCACAATGCCCTGTCTCCTGAGAGCCACCAAACATCTGTGTGGGAAGGAAAACAGCAAATGCACGAGCAGGCCCTGGTTTTCTAAGTCTCGGCACATGTGCTCTGAGATGACACGCGAGGGTGCAATGAGAGAGCGTTGTGATCAGCACGACTCCTCACACACATCCCATGCGGATTCCTGTTGGTGGTTTCGTTGTCGATTTGTGCCTCATTACTTCTGTGGTCTTGAACAGAAAACAAACTCAAGTCAGAGTGAAAGCTAATGCTACTAGGTCATTTCTAGGTATTTGAGCGAAACTTCTCAGGTGGTTTAGAGTTACATTTCTCTGACGAAATGAAAGATTGATATTAGCCACCTTTGTAAGGGAGCCCGCTTCTTTGTTACCTCTACCTACGCAGTGTAGTGGCTCCAAATACCTTCAGCATCGGCACTATTTAAGTATACCATGGATTCATGTTACACAGAGCTTTGCACTCAGGATCTCCACAAATATGTACTAATCGTGTGATGGAAGAAATGAGTGTTTCCACCAAGTCACTTTCCTGGGGTTCGGATGAATCAATTTGAGCATAATGCCCTTCATGGCCAGTTAAAACGCACATTTATTAATTCACATTTATTATATAGTAAACCGTTCTACCAGCTGGGATATAATGAGGAAAAAAAAAATCAGTAAGATTCTTCCTAATGCAGCTGACAATCTTATGGGAAAGAAAATTTTAATTATGTAACCAAACTACAACTTTGAGTGCTAAGAAAGGAGAAGTGTTTATAATAGTTGACTGGGCAAGGAGGGGAGGGAAGGATATTTCATGCTGAGGAATCAGACCTTGCAAAGGTGCTGTGATAAAGGGATTGGAAAAGGATGGCGTGGCTGCCGTGGAGAGGCTGACTCAGGAGTAGCGCTCCAAACGAGGCTGGGGAAGTAGTTAGGAAACCGCCTACGTATAATATCTTGCTGTGATAGTAATAGGAAACCATGGAACTCGCGTCACTGGGGCTGTGAGGGACAATGGACAGAACTGATTAGCAGCCAACGGTGAAGATGCACAAGCATGCAGGAAGGAATTTGGCCTCATCTAGAGAGAGGTCTGACCTGTGTCCTTGGCTTCTGTTAGGTAACCTCTAATTAACATGATTAACTAGTCAAACATTACTCAGGATGTTTCTGTAAAGGTGTTTTTGGGGGGGATGATATTAACATTTGATTAAGGGGATTTTGAGTAAAGACCACCCTCTAGTACATGGGTGGGCTTATCCAAACAGTTGAAGGTCTCAATAGAACAAAGACTGACCTTCCTTAGCAAGAAGAAATTTTGCCAACAGACTGCTTTTGGACTTCAACTGCAACTCTGCCTTGCTCTCCAGCCTGCTGGACTACCCTATAGATTTTAGCCTAACAATTTCATGAGTTAATTTCTTAAAATCTATCTATCCATCATCTCTCTTATCTATCTATCCCTCTATCCTACTGGTTCTGCTTGGGGTTCTCTGGTTCTGTTCTCTCTTTCTCCTGACTAATACAACCTTCAAACTTATAGTCGGTGTCGGAAGTGAGTGTGGACTTGTATGGACTCTTCCTCTAACTTTGTCTCTGGAACCTAACTTCTGCAGTAAGGATCACAAATTTTTGACAGACCTGGCAGTCTGGAGAACTTGACCTCATGGTTTGGCTAGTTCTAGGCAACAAGTTGAAAGCAACTTCTATAGTCTTGGAGAAGAGGTAATTTTGGAACAAATAGAAGTCAATGGACTTGAGAGATATTTGTTAATATCTTCAACAATTAGTGGGGTGAAGGACAACATGCAATGTTCACCAGAGAGTATACAAATGTTCTCATGGTGTTACAGAACCAGCCAATGGTGGTCTGGAACAGCCGTGGGGTTGGATTGGCTACTGTTAAGAAGCATAACTCTGAAGGCAAGGGTTTGGTGAAGAAGGAAAGGGGTTGTTTATTTAAAGGTTATAGAGAATTAGAATAATGGAAGATTTCTACTGTTAAGTCCTGCTCCCTTAAAAAACCCCTCAAAACAAATAGTCCTGTCTCCCTCTGCCAAACCAGGCTGGTTTCAGTATATGCCACTCAGAGGTACCACCTTTCAGAAAAGCAGAAATCTGCAGCTCAACATCCCCAGTCACAGTTCATCTCCAAGCATCTCTCCCACCTCTGTGTGATTGGTCAGGCAGGTCCTGGCAATGCTGCCAGCTCTGCTGCCATCTTCTGCAGGTAGGCTTCCAGCAGACCTCCCAGGCACACTTCTCTGCAGACCTCCCTGCAGACTTTGGGGCAGCCTCCATGACTTTTCTGCTCCAATTTTAAATGCTAGGCTCAGAACTTCCTATGTGATTTAACATCTGCCTCCTCCTATGATGTGTTAGTGTCTGCCATTTTTGTCCACCCCCAGTGTCTTCGACCCTCTTTTGGCTGCCATCTTTAGTCAGGGCAACAGTTCCCAGTAATGCACAGGCATCTGGGGAGGGTATCCAACACCATCCCCACCCCCGCAGTAGCTCATGCAGGCACTGTATGGGCTTCCCCCAGCTATGTCATGGGTCACTGCATGTTCTCACAGTCAGGTACACAATTCTGCAGCTTCCAAGATTTTCTTTGCAGGAAGGTATGGGGCATTAACCTACCTTTGTCATGTAAGGTGCCTTAAAGCTGTATTCTTCACTCTTTGGGCATTCCCTTCACTGCCCCCTTCCTGCCTCCCTGCGGGACTGAGGGCATGGTGGGGCTCTGCAATCATCAGGGGACCCATTGCTCTGCACCCCATTACAGTAGGATCATTAGTGTACAAGAAATAAAATCTGGAAAGTTAGGTTATAAAAATTCTGTATGCTGGCCACATTGGGATCTTTGGGAGAAACCAATCCTTTTGGTGGAAAGCTGACTTTAACATCAAAAATATATGGGGAGAACACATGAAAGCCAACAGCTAAACCCCTTCCCATATTTCCCCATTTCCCTCCCACTCTTCCCAGCAAGCTAGAGGACCAGCTCATTCCAGCTGATTCAGGATGAGCCAATCGTCATGAGAACAACTTTATACTTTCAGGTGATTCCAGAGATGCTGGTCAGAGGAAAACCAAGAACAAGCAATGGGTCTGTTCTTCTGAGACATTTAAAAGAACAAACATTGCTACTTACAATTTTCTCAGACTAAAAGCAGGGATGTTTAAGACAAACGGTTGTGGAGAATAAAGGGAGAACATATAGAGAAAAAAAACCTCTATCCTTTCCTATAAAACATCCACTAAGGTAATAGGGACCACTTCTCATCTTTATACCTTATGGCAGTTGCCTAAGTGAGAATGCTTTTGCAGAGCGTGGTTAGTGGACCAGACACATGCTCTGATTCTCTCCTTCACTAGTTCTTGTTCCTTGCATTATGACCTCCAGACCCTCCATTTTTCTTAGTGTTCTGACCATCTATATTCTTGAGTAAAAACCTGACTAAATTATCCTTGAGATATCCAGAGTTTTTAGGAAATATTTGGGGTAAGCAGAGAAGTAACGGTCCCTTCTTCCTTGGGGAGAGGCATGATCTGGTAGCATCACTTTTATTGATTGCGTGTCGTGAGCATTTTACTCTGTGGAATGTTTTGATTAGAGAAATAGCATGGTGAGTTACTCAAATCCTGTCTCCCCTCCAAATTCTAAATGAGTGGGTCAATAAAAGATGGGCTTACCTCATTAATTACAATTGCTTTTTTCATGTTTCAATGTAGACTTCCTTTTATTTAGTCTATCGAGATTCTTTGATGATAAAACACAGTAAGAGGATTATGATTCTACACTAGCCAGACAAGAAGCTATTGCCTTTCTGAGTTTGTATCCTACTCTTTTTTGTGTGTGTTTTATAGATAAAGGAGAGGTGAGAGATGGGGGTGAATTAACTCTATATTAGTAATAACATGAAAAGGGTTCTGAAATGAAAGTCAAGAGACTGAGCTTTAAACTTATGTTTACACCTTTCTGCAATAGCACTAGAAATCATTGAGTTAATTCAACTGCACAAAAAATACAGCTTGACCTCCAACCTTGAGCCGTGATCCTTGATGTGGGTATGTCTGATGTGCTCTCTGGAGGTTTCAGAACATTCTCACATAATAGGTTCACCCTTATTTTGTACTGGAAAATGGATGAAAACAAAAATTCCAGTGAGTAAGTAGAATCCAAATAATGGTAAGTGTATATTATAGAGCTTGTTCTAAATGTCAGTTACTGTTATTTATAACTGTTATCATAACCCTAATGATAGAAGGAAGTTTTAGGAAAGTTAGGTTTGAGAAATAGTTCTGAAGCACAAATTCTAATCATGAATGTATTAAGCAAATTTGTTTATGGCAGAAGTTGACTACATAGAGCCTTTTAAATGGGTCTGAATTCAGTGATAAAATATTACACATGCTTAGTATTTTAAATTATTTATCAGTTGAAGATTACATAGGCTTTACTGTTTATACTGTTTAATGAATATTTCTAAAGTTTCACAAGCACATGTAATAAAGAGATTCCCTGGAATTATAAAACTCTATCTCATATTCCACTAATGCAGCGCATATATTTCTGACTTTATTGTGGGAAGTGATGGAGCCTCAGGTGTCTACTGCAAAAACCAAATAATGGGTGAAGCTATCTTTATCTTTATTTTTTAAATAGATTTCTGATAAAAATGCTATTTACAATGACACACCTGCTTCTTTAAACTTAGTATGTTTCATGTGAAAATAAGGGATCAGTTGTCATTTCAGCAGGGAGATTAAGTGTTGTTTGATCATCTATTCTAAAGGACTATTCTAAAAAAGGAGATATCTCCTGTGCATCATTTTGGGAGTCTGATTACTTAATAGTTTAAAAGTATTCTATACTCTGCAGAAATAGAGGTGTAGTTACTCAACAACATTTAGGAACATATAATTGAGATTATGTGAACTTGCTTAAGACCTTAGTCAACTATTCAAACTGTTCTAAGGCTAATTTCCTCTAATGTGCAAATATTAGGGTGACATTGACATCAATCCAAAGACTCAAGTTTGACCATTGTAAATTTGTCAGGTTTGGAGGAAATGTGAGGGGATTATTTAGTAACTACGACTGTATGGGTTCCTAAAGACAGCCATTTCTTTTGCTTTTTCGGTATGTACCATGACTTCTGCCTGCACAAGCTGGCAACCAACTGGTGTCAGCGGACTGGCTCATTACATACAAATCAACCAAATCCATCTAGGCTAGCTTGTACTTTATGACACCAGGACATGCGATGTTAGTGATTAATATCAACCAAGCAGGAGAGGGGGAAATCTTAAAGCAGGTGTATTCAGTTCAAACTTTGAAGGTATTAGCAAATACAGCCAGCAATTCTGCCTCTCCCTTCCTTTATAAAACCATTTAGTAAGGTGAAGAGCATGAAACCCATATTAGTTAGTTAGTTGTGGATCTGAAAATCTAGAATGCTGTCAGCATCGCCAACTGCTCGCCGATGTTCTGTGAGGTGGTTGTGGGTCAGCACTGTGACTTAGTGCTGCCATGTAGTGGATGCGGAAGCAGCCCCGGAGAACCGGTAACACTTCCGGAATGAAGTTCCCAGTGTAAGTCAGTAGAAGTGAAGTTTGAATCAGGCTTTCTGACTCTTGTTTTGGAACTATTTTCTTATAACTAATTTTAATTATTTTGAAATATTAATTCTTTTAAAACAATTTTTACTATTCTATTACAGTTGTCCCAATTTTTCCCCTGTGCCCTCCTCCACCCAGCCCACCCTCTGCGCCCCCAGTCAATCCCCACACCATTGTCCATGTCCGTGGGTCATTCATATGTGTTCTTTGACTGGTCCCTTCCCCTTCTTTCCACCATATCCCCCTCCTTGAAATATTAATTTTGAGCTAAATCTCTGTTCTTATTGTGAAAAGCTGACTCAACTAGATATATTCCAACTTGTCTACACATCACAATGATAGTGACACAAATGCCAATGATCATTTGAAGTCATACCATGTCTCAATTCAGTAATGAGCGAACCCAGGCAGAAAGAGACAGGGAGAAGCTACATGCTTCTGAAGGTCGTTGCTGACAAAGGCAGGACTAGAATGGGTTTTTTTGTTAACTCTGCAACCATGATAAGAGTGAGAGTTGAGCCTGAAGAGCATGAGAGTCATAGGAAGAGGGAGAGTAGAATGTCAGCACCGGGAAGGTGCAATGAGTCTCTGGTCTGTGAACTTGAAAGTAGGGAAATGTGGTGGCTGCCTTTTCTCACAGAGCCAACTTCTGTTTTCCTCAGCTCAGTTTCCAATTATCATATAGGCAGCCTCTTCCTAAAGGAAGGTAGCACCCGACCAACAGATGAATAATTAATTTAAGATAATCATGATGATCCCATTTTTTTTCTTTGCCAGTGATTGTATTAGTGGTGATCCACATCTAGCCAAGAAGATACAAGGAAAGGTTTTCATTTTTTTTTTTTTTTTTTGTGGGGAGGGGATGGGCTTGGAAATGACCATATTAGCAAGAGGGATGGAAGTGTAAAGAGAAAGCTTCCTGACCCTCATCTTCTTGGATTTAACTTGCTTGTATAATGATGTGTCGTTTGATAATGCAGTCTTCCTTCATCATCTTTCAGTCTGAAGACCCTTGAAGTTTTGTACTGAGCCAACTCTGAACTTTCCATTATTGGATATATTTAAATGAGATAAAGAATTACATTTTGCTTAAGCTACTTTTAATAAGGCAATTTATTACTTAGAGCCAAAAGCATTATAACAGACCTGGTTTTCATTAGCATCTCTTTGCCCTCAGATCCATTTTCTGCCCTTCTCTGTCTTGCTGTGTGTCCTGCAAGGCTGACCCCTATGGACTGTACTACCTGGACCTCTTTGCCCTCTGGGTTTTTGCTGGCATCAGCTAATGAGAGAGTCCTGTGGGTCAGAGTATTTTTTTCTTAAAACTGTGTCCCTGCTTCAGTGTGGTTCTGGCCGTACTGTGGCCCCTGAGGTGGTGGCCTTTATTTTGTGGCTATCCCTCAACCAGGCTTAGTGCTCCATTTTTCTCCTCTTTCTCCTTCAGGATAAGGGTAATGATATCTGTTGCCTTTTGTTGCTTTTTTTCTAGGCGTCTCAATATCTTTTGGGTTCCTCTAGCCTTACCCATACTTCTGCAGATGGTTCCTTCATTAAAAATTCTTACTTGAGGCTGTTGACTGTTTCCTATGGAGATCCTGACTGATATATACACTTTGAAAGGCTTTTAGAAAGTGAATTAGAGCAGAGAGATACAATTTTTAAGAAGTAGACTATTTTTAAGCCAACACAAGTTGTTTCTAACTGAGGTGGAAGCCTTACCCCGTGTATTGGTTTACCAAGACTTCTTTAACAGAGGAACACAAACTGTGTGGCAAACAATGTAAATCGGTTGTCTCACAGTTCTGGGGGCTAAGAGTTCAAGATGAAGGTGATGGCAGGATTTGTTCCTTCTGAGGGCTGTGAAAGAATCTTTTCCACACCTGTCTTCTAGCTCCTGGTAATTCAATGGCAAACTGGTGTTCCTTGGCTTCTGCTGCTGCTTTGCCACAATCCTTGCCTTTCTCTTCCCATGCTGTTCTCACTGTGTGCCTGTCTGTGTCCACATTTCCCCTTTTCATAACCAATCAGTCATATTGAGAGCCCCACTCTACTTCAATATGATCTCAGCCTCACTGATTGCATCTATGATGACAACGACATTATTTCTAAACAAGATCGTATTCTGAGGCGCTGGGGAGTTGGGACTTCATCATAGGAATTTCGAGAGGATGCAATTTGGTCCAGACCACTCTGCGAAGAAACCAATATGGGCTATTTATTCTGCTATGGCACATAAAAAGAATTTAGAAAAACCTATTGAAACCTTGTTATGATTGACAGTACCCTGGACCAGGGATATAAAATTTCCACATAAATATTCTAGTGGGAGCAGCAGATACACCATCATCTTGAAGATTGCACATAACTTTAACCTACTCACCATGAAACATTCTGACTATAATTTACCTGCCCATTTTAAAATTTACACATTTATTGAACATTTAAAGCACTGTTCAAACACTTTACAGGCTTTACTTAATTTAATCTTTACAACGCCCTTATAAATTACTATTAGCACCATTTTTCAGATTATTGAATAAAGTTTTGGCTTAAGTGACTGGGCCCAGGTCCCCCACCTTGTTCAAGCCAGAACGGTGATGCTGGAATTAAGTTCTCCACTTTGGTTTCCAATATGTAAATCCGAGGTTCACCTATAATCCTGTCTTGGCTCATTTTCTTTAAATTTTCACAAGAGCTAATAGAGAGTTGAGTTACTCTGGAACAGATCTAGCTAAAAAGTACTCATATATTCTACATATAATTTTTCTATGCTTCCTTTAAAAAGAACTTCTTTTGTGATGACTATAGAGAGGATTTTCCTCAAAAACATCCCCAACTATGTCAGAAATGATAACTTTCTATAGAAGCAGACCAAATAGGAATGGGGAAATGAAGGGAACCTGTGTGTGACTGCAGAAAGAATGTTGGATATTTGGCATTGCCCAAGAAATAAATGGAAAAAAAGGAAGAAAGATCATCATTCCCCTTCATGCACTGGGAAACTCACAGGCAACAAAGAGGGGCTGGAGGATTGAAAGATTAGCATAGGTCCAGCAACTAAACACTTCTACCTAAATTGTTTTTCTTTTCACGGATTACTTACTAATGGATGTAATTCCTTACACTCAGTCAGAGAAAAATTGCCTTATTGGACAAGATAAACTTTCTAGGTAAATCTTGTTATCTTTAAGGATGATTAGATGCCTGTGGTCAGAGTGGGTGTGTTTTTGCTGCTCTTTTACCATTTACAATGTAGTTTAAAACCTTTCATTACATTTCAAGTCAATATCTTCATCTTCTATTCCTCCATAATTGGGCTCTGGAGACTTGAGATTCAAATTGGTCTATATCTAAAGTCATAAATGGATAATTTATGTATATCAAATAAAATACAAAGTTTTGGATTCTCAGTACTCTGGAGAAATGGCGAGATGAGTGTACATGATGTTTCAGCCGATGTCTCATAGACAAGTTCCTTTAATTTCCTCAGCAATGTTTTGAGATGCGTATGCTTACATTTATCAAATTTATGAGAATACTGCTTTAAAGAGACATTAAGTTGTTCAAGTTCTCATAGTTAGAAAACAGAAGAGCTTGGAATATATATGTCTCTATACCTATGTATTGGCATAGAAATATAGAGATATAGATGTAGATATATAGAGGGAGATTAGATATCTATATAAGCTCTTTATAAGATAGCATACTACCTTATATAGAGAAATAAATTCCTTACCAGATACATTATAACACAATATTTACAAAAATTATGTTCTGCAGTGATTGATTCAACCAATTCATATATCTATTTCCTTCCTTCTTTCCTTCCCTCCCTTCCTTCTCTGTTTCTTTCCAACATATTTGTTGTGCACCGCAATGAACAGTGTTTCAGTTTAATGGGCCATGGGTTTACGGTCTGTAATTCTCAGGGGGTGACTGTATAGACTCCGGGGTTCCAGGTGTCAGAGGTCAGAGACCTGAGAGGCTGTACAGGGGGTGAACGAGGAAACTCCACCCCCTCAGCCTGTTGCGACAGGAGTGTGTGGACCAGGTAAGAGAAAAGGAAAATTCAGAGAATGCTGCTCAGTCTAGCAACCTCTAAACAGAGCAACATGGCCAGTCCTCTGATTCATATGGGAATTTTGTTACTCTAATTTTAGCTAGTAGAGCAAACTGATGGCCTGAATATAAAGTAACATTGACATCTTCATCTGTGCTTCCTAGTCAGGTAGTTCTGTCTTTCGAAATCAGACTGGGGATGACAGAGCTTAAAGCTGAAGATCCTGCTGCCGGGCTGTCGCTTGTCTGACATCTCTGGAGTCAGATGAACACACTTTCTGTGTGCTACCTATGTGCCTATGAGTGCTAATTAGAAGTCAGTTTCCCTGGACTTATAGGTGCATGACACGTGTAATTAATTGTGATTCTTTACTTCTGTGTCTTCATTCCTTTATTTATAAACTAAATATAAATTAAGGTTTACCATTTTTTCCCAAGTCCAGAGGAGAGGAAGCTACAGGAAAGTTCTCGTTTTGTGAACTTATTCAGTGTGCCTGGAGTTCACTTGCAGTACTTTCATGTTCTCTATTCAGCTTTTACCAACAAAGGATACTGAGGGGTATTACTAGAACACTAATGTGGTATTTAATGGAAGTCAACATTTTAACATGTTTGCCATCTTCTAAAATTAGAGCATTGAATTGTTTCATTGGTATAATGCATTACGTAACGACACAGTACCTATGATTAAAGAAATACACAGGGGGTCTACCATTCAGCTTTAAATATGGGACCAAAAAACTTTTTTTGAGAAAGTCCCAAGACACTGCTCAAAAAACCTGGAGCGGCATCTGCGATGAGTTGATTGCCAGCTTGAGATAAAACAGTGCTGAACCTCGTCAAGATTTCGGCCTGTACGGCTACCTCACGGCTCTTCGCTTTCAGAATTTGACTTTGTATTCAATGCAGTTTCTTGGCATTTGAAGCTCTGTCAAACTAAACAGCTCTGTTTCAGACACATGTTTTGAAAAGCCTCACAGACACTCTGTTTACACTTACAGTATGTTTTTTAAATAATATAACCTTGAAGTAGCATTGAGCTATTATTTTCGTAAAAGGAGAACCAGAAACGAGTGAAGCTTCATATTTACTGTCTTCACATGAAAAAAAAAAAAGACATGCACTCCTTGCTGTGTTTTCACACTGCAACAGAGCTCCGCCATTTAGACACTGTAAGCATATTTTTTTTGCAAATAATTCAGAGCCAAAATATGAGTGTGCTTCATTTCTTCCTAAACCCCAGAGCTTTTTGAACCATAAAGTAAATGTTTTCTCAAAAAATTGAAACTCTGGGACACACATTTTCCTATTCTTTGCAGCCCAGAATTCAATAAATATTATTGGTAGCATATAAACTAAAAGGCTGGTCAGAACAGAGAGCCTGAAACCGAGTTCGCGCTTAAAAGGCAGAGTATGGACAATAAGGGAAAATGGCTCTTTCGTGATTTTTCCTTTTGTTATGCTATGATTCTATCTATTTCTGTATTTTATTCTTAAACCCTTTATAGGGCAGCATGCTCTTTATTAAATTAAGTTTCTTAAGAGACACATCATAGCACAATGTTTTTTAAAAAATGTGTTTTATAGTGATGGATTCCACCAATTTATATATTTTCTTCTTTCTCCATTTTTTTTGCCCTCCTTCCTTCTTCAATTACTTTCTTCTCCTTCCTTAATTCCCTCCCTCCTTCCTTCCTTCTTTCCATCCAGTACATTCATTGTGTACCGCGATGAACTAGGCCATGCTCCAGCCCCATGGGGCACACCTCCATCACTTTATAATGCTTGCAGGATAATTGTTGACTCGTCACAGGGTAAGGGGCTTCAGAGTTCAGAGACCAGGGACTACATAAACTTTTAAAAGTTTAGAAATCTCATTTTTGTTTTCTTCCTATTTCCCAATGGGCTGCCTTCCAGAGAAGTAAATATCTCTTAGCCCTGTCTAATTTCTGGACTTAGTTCTGCATACACAGGTCTAAATTCTATAGATACGACTTGGAATTCTGAAGCTACAACCTTTGTACTTGTGCTGGAAATTTGATCAAAGGAAGAGCATTATAAGGTGCAGGATCATGAGAGTGAAGCTGTTTGATGGTGCTTATGTTTTGCATGTTCCATTTTAGCCCTGGTGATGCCACATTTCCAAGTAACAGCCAACAAAGGTGAGTGCTGTACCGGTCTCAGCAGGAGTTCGTGCTGTGAGCTCATAAATAATACTCCGGACATTGCTTAATAATAGAGAACATATCTGGAATAAAGAAGATCAATACAGAAACAGGGGCAAATAGACATTCTGAAATGCAATATTTTCCATGGCCCTTACCACAATCTTACGAAGTAATTCATGGGAGGAAAATACATTGTTTGAGTTCATTTAGTTTATAGGTAGCCAGACTGGTACTCATAACCTTAAACTTTTAGAAATCTGAGTCCTAGTCTATACTCACTCCACTGTACTGTGGTGCCTCTCACGTTGATATAATCCTCCTATTTGCTCCATGTTGAGATAAACATTTATGTTATATATCCATTTATTCAGTCATTTGATATGTATTGAGTATCTACTTTGTTTCAGTCATGGGTTTATGAGGTGCAAATGTAAATGAGACAACATGGTGTGGTTGAGTAATTATTGGAATCGGGCAGATTTGGATTGAATTATTATCATCATGGAGACTCAAGCTAGTAGTAGCAATAAGACATGCACACAACAAAATGCAATATAATGTCAAAGTGGTACGTTTTTATTACCATGGGAATATGACAGCAGATAAGTGCTTACAATTCACTGGGGGGAGGCTTTGCAGTTTGTATGTGTGCATGTGTTTACATTTAATTATTTTACATCTGTATGCTTAAATCAGCCTGAGAAAGACATACATGTTTATCAAAGTCTACTTGGAATTATCCAGTTATATAGACCATTTCTAAAATTTTACTATATTTAAAATAAAACTGCTGAAACATTTAATAATGTAGAATACTACTACTACTACTACTACTACTACTACTACTACTACTACATTGTTTATTTAGCTTTACTTTCTAGAATGAAGTAAACATTTAAAAAATGTCTTAGTGGAACACAAATATTCCTAGTTTATTAAAGAGTCTATTGAATAGAGTTTATCTTCCCCTTTTACAGTTATTAACCTCAGTGCTTTACATCCTGTTTATGAAATACTGGGAAAGGAAGAAGAAAAGGAATAAATTCAGTTGGAATCATTTTGCTGGTTTATCCCATTCCTGCCCTTCTGGCTTCCTGTGCTGTGTTTGCCCTTCACAAATCTAAGTGCTATACTGAGTGTGTTTTCCTGTCAGAGGTTGAAAACTGGCAGATGGAAGGTCCCAGATGGTGCACAGATTTATTCTGTTTGACTCATACACTGTTGGTCTATACCATCTTTATATTTTACTCTTAATAAAGACTGGGAGATTCCACTTCATATGTGGACGATTGACTTCTTTTGGAAAAAAATCAGGACATTTCATACCAATGGATCTTTTTACAACCATTGTAATTATTGGCTGGGTTGAGATCACCTTCTCTGTAGTTCGCCACAGTCCCTACCATTCCCTTTCGCATACTAATACTGAGGCCAAATAGCAATTGCTATTTATCAGAGCATTTGTGCTATTGTTTTTCTTATTGCTGAGTGAAAAGGGAAGTTAAATATTTCTTCTAGGCCTGCCTCTGTGTTATACAGCGCCAACATTACATATTTATATTACTGCCTTCCTCTAAAATTAAATAATATTAGGATCCCTATAATTGGAGCATCAGCCCAGTACAGTGAAAAGAGTCAAGGAGATTTAGAGTCTTACAGATCTGGGTTCAAATCCAAGTTTGCCATTTATTGATGGTGCCAGGCCTTTGAATTATCTAAAAGAAAGTACTAAAGGTATTTTTAATGTCATAAAGAAATTTAAAGGCTTTAAACTATTTATAAAAATTAAATCCATTTTTGAATGGGTTTTGTGAGGAAGCAAAGAGACAATATTTGTATGGCATCCTTGGTGAAAAGCAGGCAAGGAGATGAGATAGGTTTCATGGCAGACACGTGGATGTGGGTTCTTCTCAGTATCATGAAGGAATGTCAGTCCTACCCCGCCCTCCTCAGGCCTTAGCAGGGAATTGGCAGACATTAGTAGGGACTCAGAACTACAAACATAGTGCTACTTCTAAATTCCTGAGGAACCATGGAGGTGGCCTCTATGATATGCAATTTGCTCCTTCTTTATTCTGTCCACTGATCAGAAGAGATAATCTAAAAATCTAAACTCTGCATCACTATCTAGCCCCCTCTTTCAAGTTTAATTAATAACATATTTTGATCTTATTTCTTCCACTTACACTATGATCATTATTATAAATAAATTGTAAAGAATATTCCCTTTTTCCTTACAATTTTTTATATATAAGGAACCGTTGGGCAAATTCATCTCTAATTTGATTTCATTTTTAGAAACGTATGTTCTTCCATAGAGTAATTCTTTTTTTTACAGTATAAGTTTAGTGAACAACAGAATGAAGCCTCATATCCTTTGACCAAGAGGACCTGAGTGCTCCCCTCAGCTTGACTAATCTTCAGACAGGCTTCTCTTCCAGACTCTAGGCCCCTGACCTCCCTTTTCTTGGAGCATTTACTTTAGAAAACTTGCAGTTGTAAATTCTTTGTCTGCCCTTTCAAATGCATGAACTCTTTTTCCAGCCTCCAAGCAGGAAATGTCTTTTTCAGGACCTGGGAACCACCTCTTTGAAATGTACACAGAGGAGTAGCACCTCTATCTCTCAGACTCAGCAGGAGGTTAGAAGCCCAATTTCTGTGGGGGGGTTGACTAGCAAACACAGGCGGCCTACTCTCGGAGACAGATTTTTACAGTTTTGGGAATAACTCAGTATCTGTCCTCCATGTGCCATCTGATAAACCTGCCTCCAGTGTTCTCCCATAGGTTTTCATTCACCCATTGCAGCGCTTAAAATCTCTCCCACCTTTTGCTTCATCAGACTGGAGTTCAGTCTCTCTTCCCTACCGCGATAACCTGGAGGAAGTCTTCCTTGCCTGTTCACCTTTACGTGGTGTAATTTTTGCTTTGTTGCCTCTCTGCACTGCTGCTTGATAACTCAGAGTGCAATTTGATTTCTGATTCAAAGAAGAATATATTTTTTCTCAATTATATGTCAACAATGCTTTTTTGAATGTCTTTTAAAATTTTTCTTATTTAAACATTTCAATTTTAATTTTGTCTTGTTTTATTGTATTTATTTTCTAGACAGCAAGTTATTAAATATGTTTGGAAAGGTGGAGGGAAGAAACACTAGAGATTTTCTTCTCTCATTTTCAGTTGTCACCATGGGATCATTACGGTATTATAGGGTCATGTGACATGAGGCAAGAGACAGGAAGGAAGAAAGTCTGGAGGAGCCCCAGGGCTAAGACAAAGGACATCAACATAGGACAGGGACGCTGTTCTAAGACCGGTTGCTCCTGCTTTCTGAAAAAGTCATGAATCATGATGAGTCATGAATGCACCTGTGCAGAAGATGCTACATGAGCCCTGCTTAATTATAATAGAATTATAATAAGTTAACACTGTGGGACTCCTTCCCCAATGGCCAATCAAGGAAGGTCATGGGAGACCACATGCACAGTAGTTTAAAGTAATATAACTACTTGTACATGTGCAATAAAAGCCCGCCAAAACTAGCCAGGCAATAGCTGCCCTATACGATTAGAATCCCTCCAGCCCCTGAGATCAATCTCTGCTCCAAGTTAGCCTATGTTCTGTGGAGTGTACTATTGCTTAATAAATCTGCTCTTTCTTTCTGCTATAAACTCTCTGTGTGTTTGTTTCTATTCTTTGTCCACGATCACCAAGAGCCTAGTTACCTGTGCCCACCTGTGGCAAAGGTTACAGGAATTTGTGGATATGGTTAGTCATGCAGGTGGCAACACAGAACACTCTCAGAAAGAATCAACATCCCAAAGTTCTCTATCGATGTAAGTAGTTGTAGATAATCCCTCTTGCCTGGAAGAGAAGGTGTGCACAGCTCCTTTGGATGTTCATTCTTCCAGTGTTTTCCTTTCTTTCTTTCTTTTTAAAAATCTTCCTGACATTTCTCTTAACTCCTGAGTGTTCTATGACAATGGGTTTATGTGTGCTTACTCTTCAGGGGAAAATTATTGTTGAAACAAAACAAAACATGACAAAACTTCACTTTCCTTACTGCAAGAATGAGTAAGTGAGGTGAAACTCAATCCTTAAAGTGTCGTTTTGCAGATCCAGATCCAGCATTCAGCCAGTCTGAAGTTCCTTCCTCCATCTCATATTAGGAAAATAACCAGGGGTATGATCTCTAGCAATAATACATTTGACCAGTTCACGTCCCCTGCAGGTATGACCCTGAATCCAATACTGTGGAACCAATAGCTATGTTAAGCCTTAGCTTTATGAGTGTCCCCCCACCAGTCAAGGATATTGAAACACACTAGATCAGAGTTAAACATGTAAAAGTATCTCAGAAGAAGCAAGGTCCCTCTAGTCCGTGGCAGTTGTTCTGCTATTCCCTTCCAGAGCAGAATTTCCTTCAATATGGCATAGTATCCTTTACATTGGATTGGCCCTGTCTAATGCCATGGCTTCACTGTTCTTGTCATGATGACTGAGCAGCGCCATCACCCCCGAGTGGGCTGAGTTTGTGAGTGAGATGAAACAAGCCGGCAGCCCAGGACCCAGGCACGGTGGACTGCGAATGCATGCCGTGGCTCACTCCCCTTTTTGGGACCCTCCCACTGCTGGTGCCGGTCAGCCCCTCAAAGACTATTGTAAACTGGGTTGAGAGGGTGGAAGCGAGGAGCACTAGTTTAACAACTTGTTCAAACTTCCTGAAGTTTTACTCATAGAACAGACCCCAAAATATTCTTAGCATCACCACAGGAAAGGAACAGATCTCATTCCTGCGTGAGTTGTCTCTGCCAAATGACTTGAATTATTTGTTTTCTATTTCCCTTGACATTACTCTTAATCTAATGTCATCTAAGTAAAATAGTAAGATGAGTTGAGCACTTATCGAGGAGAGAGTTTTATTTATCTAGTCATAATTCATAACTGCCAGGACTCGCATCTCTTTGCTATGGCACTAAATTTGGGAACTAAGGAAAAATAGCCAGTGTAGCATGAAGACCTAGGAGGCTTTCGGAAATAACAGGGCCAGTTGTAACTAAGTTACTTTGTTAAACATTTAGACATGGTTACCTCCCTAATAACAATAATGTTCTACACGTGGAGAGGTAAAATGTAATAGAGTATATATTTGAGGCACATTTATTTTGAGGAGGTTATTGAAAGACAGTCAAGGACTGTTAATATTTCAAATGTTAGTGTTGTATAAGAAAGTTATTATCTTATTTTAAAGTAATTTAAAAGTTTTGCTGAGTTTATTTTTTTATTACAAGAACTGACCTATTTCTTTTAGTAGAATGCACTTGTTTTAATAAACCATATTTATGAGAAAGAAGTATTTCCTTTATATAAATTCCGTTTCCAAAAATGTATGCTGGCATCTTTTTTTTCCCTTAACCAAATGGGTATGTGTCACTTAACCTTTCCATTTTTAGTATCTTTATTATAAAATGGGAATGACGAATATCTATTTGTATTTAGGTGTCACTTTTAAGTAAAAAAAATACACGTAATTGTAACATATATTTTTCTCTTTCCTGGGAACTCAGCTAGAACTACGGTTAATTAGAATGGCCCCAGGATTCAAATAATGTTATCAGATCTCTCAGCCCTTTTTCTGTGTCCCTGTCTCTGTTTCTCTCTCTCCCATTCAGATTTGCTCCATTAATGTGGTAAGCAGCATGGTCATCAACAGTCCATATTTTTACTGCCTTAGCCTGATGACACTGGGTAGAGAGAGGGTCTTTGGCAGTTGCTATGGCAGGACATTTCACACAAAATACTGATTGGCTCAGCCTGGATCACATCAACATCCCTGGCAATTTTGATTTACCAAGCTTGGGTGCCCTGCTCACACTTGTGATAACAAGATGAATTAGGTTTGTTATCAGACAAGGAATTAAAGGGGAAAAAATCAAGGGTAGCCTGAAGGACCATATGTCTTAACTTAGGCCTATTACCGGGCATTTATTCCAACTTTGTCATATTTTAAGGATGGATTATTACTATTTACCTTAAAGCAGGGTAAATTTGGTCAACTTCCATTTTTTACTTCCAGCTTCTGCTGTGGTCTCTTCTAGAACTGTGTGTAATGCGTGTGTTGCAAACTGAGAACTCATCTTAACATGTAGTTAAATATGAAAAACAAAAGAAAACAAAACTGAGATACTGGCCTCTCTTTTCCTGATGTTTTTTCAGATGTATTATAACCAATACCTCCTGTTCAGAGCATCATGTAGGGCACTTTGTGATGAAATAGAGTGAATTAAGATATAAGCAGCTAGAGCTAGCCAACAGGACTGGCCTGGAGTGGTAAAAGGTAAAGCATCTGATGCTGAATATCCCTGCCTGCCTGCTACTATGCTACCAATTTGCACTGTGGTCCCTGCTTGGCTTACAAAATGTAAGTAGGGTTGCCCATTGATGCGGCCAGTGGTGAACATGGAAAATGATAGGTTCACTATTTATGAATTCTGTGCAGGGAACAGGGACCAAGCTGTTTGGCCACAGAGTATGCTATAATGATTTCCTCGTGTATTGTATGGTGTAAATCAACAGCTATTTAATTTTTGGTAACGCTATTTTAAAAACTTACAATAATCCTTTCAGCACTAATAAATAAAAGTAAAAATGTATTTTTGATGAAATCCCAAGGCACTGAATATTATAACAGGCAATGTACACAACAATATAACCACTGAATGTGCAACCTGCATAGAATATTTTTGGCATTTACCATCTACCATGGAGATAGTACTGATATTGCCAATTCCATGACATTCAGAAGAAACAAAGAGGATGATGAAGCATCAGTGCTGAGTTCGCAAGTCAGATTATGTCCCCCCCAAAATTTAAGCCTAAAGTATTTTTACATTATGAAAAACATCACTTTTCATCTGGATCAGAAACTGTTCTCCTAAGTATAATTTGGTAATTTACAATTCCAAGTTTCTTATGCATGTACAAGTTAAGTGATGTGTATTAATGTATTTCCTACATTATTTGAATATTCTTTTAGTTGCTAAACCGTACCAATTTCCTATCCGTGTTGTTAGATTCTTTAAACTGAACGTCTGTTAACTAAATTCAAACAATAATTCATTTTTAATTCAGTTAAAGGAAAAGATATTTAAATTTTATTCTGTTGAAGATGAAGCCTCTGTTGTTATTGCTACTGTGTTTATACATTCTGTTAAAATTATTTGCTTTAACAGTAATAATAAGAATCCATTTTTTGCCCTGGCGAGTGTGGCTCAGTTTGTTGGAGCATTGTCCTGTAAACTAAAAGGTCACAGATTTGATTCCTAGGCAGGGCACATACCTAGACTGAGGGTTTGATCCCCTGTAAGGACACATATGAGAAACAATGGATTGATGTTCTCTCCCTCCTTTCCCTTCCCTCTAAAATCAATAGCCGTGTCATTGGGTGAGGATAAAAATTTTTTTTTTGTTTGAAGATGTTATCATTATAAAAATTAAGTCCTTAATAAATTGAGAACCTATGGAGCAGAAGTGTACTTTGCCTTGGCTGGGATGGACCCATAATTCATAATTGTCTCCGGACAACATGTGCTATGCTACCAATCAAAATGCACACTGTAGTTGTCTAAATTCACATATATTATAATACCGTACACACACAGTAACTTTACATTTTTGAAACAAAGATGATGTTGAATATGTCTTCATGAAAACATGCCTTTCTTTGCTACCTATCATCAATTAGGTTTTAGAAATGTTTGCTGTTTAGAACTTCTAAGCAGAATCTAGAAGAACTTACCTGAACCTCAGTGCCCTGTAGTGATACTACACATTTTACGGAGTCTTTTAAATTTGGTTTTCACGTTGGTCTAAATCAGCTGGAAATCTTTATTGAAGTATTCAATAAATCAGTTGCTTTAAATTGTCAAAAACAAAACTTGCAAACAAAAAACATTGAATTTTGTCCCTAAAACATCAAGACAGACACTAAAAAATAATTGATGATTGCTGAAATCACATATAATGTTTATTTTTTTTAAATTCATAATTGCACATTAGCTATCAACCTATGGAAGGTATCTTTGATGGATGATACTGTTATTTTTAATTGGAGACATTTATATTCTGCATAATTATGGAATGAAGTTGAAAAATCCAATGATTTTTCAAATCTAATTTTGATAAAAATTTATTTAATGAGTTCTTCTTATAAGATATATTTGTCAAAGAAACTTACTCTTAATGGAGGCAAATAATTTTAATTATGAATATTTCAGGGGTAATGTATTTATGCATTTTAATATAAAAGTAGAATTTAGAATAATTTTCATTAAGTGTATTGGCTCTCCATGCACAGGCGCTTCTGCACTTGCAGAGAGTAGAGTTGTGGATGCTCAGACCTGCCTTCAAGGAAGACTGCTGCAAGTAGCATAGCTGTTTTGTAGGTCCGGCTGCCACACCCATGCATCTGGTGTGCGTTTTATGCTGAAGCATATTCCCTCTGGGATCAACCCAGCTGTGATGGATTTAACTGTGTCTCCCAAAATTCTTATGTTGAAGCCCTTATACTGTATTTTGAGATAGAGCCTATAAAAAAGTAATCGAGGTTAACTGTGGTCATAAAGGTGAGGCCCTTATCCAATAGGATTAATGTCCTTGTAGGAAGTGACAGCCGACTTGCTTGCTCTCTCTTCCACTGCATTGTGAGACCAAAGCAAGGTGATGGCTGTCTGCAGGCCGGGATGAGAGCGCTCGCCAGGAGTCAGATCGGCTGGCACCTTGAGCTCTCCTCATTTTCTTTTTTTAAAATATTTTTTATTGTTATTCATGCAAACTATTCTCACATCTGTATATAGAAGACAAAGAAAGGGCAGAGTGGAAATGATACCAGATACTTTTTATTATTCATGCATCATGAACTATTGCTCTTTTTATAATAAAATATGTTTGTAAAGAAAAATTCATTTTCTTTGGGAAGAAGATGTTTACTATAATATTTCATTTAAACTGCCAAGAACAGTGACTAATGGACAATTCATTGAACTTATTCCAGGGAATTTAAATGACTAGTTTACCTGTTGTGTTATGGTATAACTTATTCTCCATTGATTTATACTGTTCTTTTCTTTTGTAACATTGCTCGTATGCAAACAGGATGGGCTTATCTCCATGTTGACAGATCATGCAGTTCTAGATAACATTGAAATATGTTGACATTAGTAAACAAAGAAGGATTCCTCACGTATTTCCATCACAGTAGCAGCCAGGAAGCATGCATATCCCTCTTCTGTGAAGAAAATCTCTCTTTGTTCTGTTTTCCTTGTGTCGAAGTAGCGCAGGGTCCATGTGTGATTGCTGACCAGAACTTTCCACGTGGAGGGATAGCTCCCTGAAGAAAAGCAGCGTTATTAAGATAGCATTTCTATTTGAAGTTCAACGGAAGTATTCTGAATATGTAGTGTTTCTCTCAGCTTCCTAATTAAGCATTCGTGCTTGTAACGTCTATTACAGAAATTACATTTGAGTTTGGAAGAAGGTTGGTGGACTTGCACACGAACATTGTTACGAGTACAGAATGAGAAGACCGTCATAGTTGTTGCCACTTCATTTCCTTGGCTACAGGGGAGAAGACAAAACATGCAGACATTTCTTGGTAAGAAAATTTCTAACCCTCTAATAGATTCAGATATCTGACACTCATATTCAATACCCATGCTATAATTGTTTATTAAGGATATACACATCTATCAATTTGCTAAAAGTTATGCAGACAATGCAAAATAATAGGTGAAGGGGCAAGGAAAGAAAATAGCAGGGAAATCATCAGGCTGCAATTGTATATAATATTATTTAAAAAGTTTGTTTTATTTTTTCTTATGAAGCTTTTTGTGACTTATAGCTTCTTATATCTGTAGCTCTCCCAAACTGCACACTTTAGCATTTGTACTGTTTATAATTGCATGCCATATTTTCACTTTGAAGCATTGTCACCTTGGGGTGCAGGCATCACATTCTCACTTCTCTAACTCCAAGCACTTGGCTCAGTGCTGAGCACAAAGCATGTGTTCAGCAAATTGTTTGTGAGGTTAAACATAGTATGCGTTACCGCAGCCCGCCATCGCTATAAATGGAGTAAGTTGAAAATAAATCCATAACCAATGCAGTTTACAGCTCTTTTTGACACGTCCTTAAGATGCGTCAGTTAGGAGTAGCCTCTACCAGCATTTGACTGAGTCCCAGCCTGGCGCAGAAGAGTTGAGTTATACAGGAACCAAGGAATCAGTAGGGCTGGGACATTTAGAATGAAAAAGCATCAGGATTCTTTGTATCCAGGATGACAAGAAACAAAAACGAACAAACGGAGAAAGAGTGAAGGTTGTCTGTGTACAACATTTGGTGAAGTGGCTACTTGAGACTTTCTAAATAAGAGGGGCAAAAAGGTGCACTTTGATTGGAAGGAAGTGGGAGCTTAATGCCAAAAGCACACAACGTTTAAGATTGATGCTAGTAGGGAGTCAGGGTTTAATCCAGGCCCAACCAGGCCTGCATAGAGCTATCTGTAGGCTTGCGTCTTGCTAAGAAAACGAAGAGTAGGAGGCTCTCTTTTCTGGGTTTTAAAGATATTCTTTATCAGGGCAGTTCATAATTTCCTGAACTTCATACTTTTGACTTCTTCGGCCAAGCATAACAAATTACATAAGCCCTCTGGTATTTTCATTTTGTTTTAAATGAAACAATGTATAAATTACAAAACTCTTTAATTAGTATTTTCAGTATAGTACCAGTAAGTTTGTAAACATGTTGTTCTATTAGAATTCAAGTAAGCTAAAAATGTCTTAATTATTAAAATTAATAATCAAGTCACTAATAAGTCACTAATAAGAGGTTATGTTTCTCAATTTAGAAGATTTCACATCTGTATACTATAGTATTTTTTTTTAAGATTTTATTTATTTATTTTCAGATAGAGGAGAAGGGAGGGAGAAAGAACAATGTATGGTTGCCTCTCACATGGCCCTCACTGGGGACCTGGCCCACAACCCAGGCATGTGCCCCGACTGGGAATCGAACCGGGACCCTCTGGTTCCCAGCCCGCGCTCAATCCACTGAGCTACACCAGCCGGTCTGTGTAGTATAGTATTGATAACAAAACTTATAAATGGTTGTTTGAAATCTGAGCAAATGCACTAAATTTTCACTGGTAAAATAAAAAATGTATTTTCTTAAGGATATGAAAAAGTAGTGAACAATATATCATCTTATTTGGTCTTCATGTGATTCATTCTCTGAAATCATGTCCCTAATTAAATTTTTGATCAAAATCGGTAACTAATTTTCATAAACATTTTAATGTTTTCCAGAAAACATATTAATTTCTTATATAAGGAATGATTAGATTAATTTAAAGAGGGAGGATTACATTTTTAAAAAGATATCCCTAGACTGCAATATTACTGTTGGTATGAATTATATGTATATTTATAATGATTTAGCTGAGATCACTTGGTTGTTTCACTTACCACCCTTCTCTTGTTAAGCTTTTATCGTTTTACCAATTTATCATTTTTTATACTTTTTTGCATTCTCCTCTAATGAAGAGAATGATTTTTTTTTTTTGCTGCATGCATATCAATGTCATATTTTTCGTTCTTCAAAATTCCCATTTGCTTACTAAGACATCCTTGTAGCCTTAGGGAAGCTAATCCCACTCCTGTTTTCTGGGGTGGAACACATGGCCTGGGATAGACCTTCACAGTGTATTTAGAAGTCTGGCCAATGTAATTAGTACACGGAGCACATATGACTTAATTTAATTGGAACAAATCTTGGGTTTGCTGAATTTTGGGGAAAAAGATACTTTCCCACATCTGCAGAATGTGAAACAAGGCTTATATAACCATATAGCTGGAGCAAGAATTTTGAAACCATGCAGGAAATCCCACATAGTAGAAGGAAAAGCAGAAGATAGAGTAGAGATGAGAAAAAAAAAATGACTCTTGGTTTGGTACCACCATTGGATTTGGGCTCAAGTCTCAGGACATGAATTGGAATTGGGTTTGCTGTTACGGAACAGAAAGCATCCAAACAGAAATATCAGTACTACAATGGTTATTCATGGATCAAATACATTTAAGAACCTATTTATTTAGAACACATGCATGTGGTATGCCCTTTCATAACTGTGTATATTCCTAAACCCTGGAGCTACCTAGCTAGGACTAGAAATTGCTTTCTTGATTTTAAGTACAAATCCATTTTGCCTACCTCAGTATTTCCTTAGCTGATGAACCTCAAAACACCTCTATTACTTAAAAGATTTCCTATGAAAATATTCTTCTGTGCTTGAATTAATCTGAAACTTTTATTTGTAGTTTTAAACATATTCAGAGGAGTTTCCTTTCTGTGTACATCTCGCAGCGGTGTCCAAACTTTTGGCATCTCTGAGCCACACTGGAGGAAGAAGAGTTGTCTTGGGCCACATGTTAAATACATTGCAAACACATAATCAAAAAAAATCTCATAATGTTTTAAGTAACTTCACGATTTTCTGTTGGGCTACATTCATAGCCATCCTGGGTTGCAGGTGGCCCATGGGCTGTGGATTGGACACCCCTGTAAAGCCTTAAATATTAACATATAAGTGAAAGGGACATTGTTTTGTGATATGACCTGCATGTAGTAATGAACTCTTATAGTAGGGTTCTGTTTTAAAATATGCTAAATTATCTTTAATATGTTGACTCTTCGCTAGGCAAATATTAAAGGTATTTGTGCAAAAACAGCATTGAAAAAAGGATAAGTTTTTAGATGTTTGTCAAATTATTATTACTGTCACTGCTGGTAGATTAGACACTAGAGGAAGCAGAAAAGTAAAAGCACAGTACAAAGCATCTACAGAGGATTCACTATCAGTCCATCATTGAACTGATTAGAGTAAGAAGAGTGATGCTGGAAATAAGGTGGTGATTTTAAGGTAGAACAGATCATTTTAAACTATAACAATTTTTACCACATTTTTGGTAAATTTCACATTTAGTTTAGCAGTGAAGGAAAGAAGATAGAGACTGCTAATTTTTTTAATCAATTATTTTTTCATTAAATACTGTGCTCCATACTTATTCTGTGCTCCAACCTGTATGCAATATAAAGAAGTATACTGATAAATCATACTCTTGAAGCATTTGAATAATATTGGCTAAAAAGATTGATATTTACAAAACGATTAGACAATAATATCTAGTCAACAAGGACTGAGAAAATACTAGAAATAAAAAAAAATTACTATGAACTTGTGGAGTTGGAAAGTCTTCCTGTGGACAGCATTGATTGAGGGGTGAAAAATTACTAGCATCTGGAGAGATAGAGGAGAGAGAGCATTTTCCTGATATTCTGAAACATTGTGGATATGGATATCATTAACTCATTAGACATTTCATTTATGTACAGAGACTATGAAGGAGACATAGATGATATCTATTCTTGTAAGTTGTTACTGTTGATTCAGGCAAATTTCGATAAAAGTTGACTTGCCTAAATACTTTTATAATTTATATGTCATGTACTTAGATTTTGCTTATCAATCTTATGAATAATTCCAAGCCATAAGATAAAAGGAAAAAAATTCAGTGCCAAGAATAAGATATATAACATACAAGTTCTTCACTGAGTTGCTACTAATTTCTAATCCTAGTTTGGGAACTTTAGCAATAATGATTATTTATAAGGCAAAATTCACAGACCATTTTTTCAAAATATGGAAATTTCAGCTAGTTTATTCAAGTTAGAATTTTTTTATTTCGCCAATAAATTTTGCAGACGTGATTATGAAGTTCTAATAAAAGAAATGTAGAATTTGGTAAACATTGTGATTGGCTTCTCAGCATTCATCCTTCCCCCTCCTTATTCATTAGAACCCTGAGAAGCAGTTGGAGGGACTGATCTAAGACAATGAGCCAGTCAAGGTCCTTTCAACCCCTTGATGACCATTGTTTCAGGGTCTCTGCTAAGCCGATAAAGGAATCACATTCTTGGGATGGAAGGCATTGATTTTGGAGGGTTGTGTGTTATCCTAATCAAATAATGAAATACGAGGAGACATTTGCTTGGGAATTCTGGAGAAAATGTCCTTTTTCTTAACTGTTAGCCACAAGAAGAGATGCCCTTTATTCATCTGGACATGATTTTGCCATGTGCAAGACCTGTTGATTTTATTGCTGTCTTTTACCATCTTCTAGAATCTAGATGAAGCTACACAGGAAGGAGGGTAAAGCTGAGGGAAGTACCAGCAAAGGAAGCCAGAGTCACTTCTGGTGCCTGCCCAGCACATATGCCCAGAATTTCTTTTAGCAAAAGTGAATTTTTCCATTATTTTCAGCTGGAAAGATCTTAACTAATGGAAAGACCATGTTAAAAAATCTTGCCTGTTTTCCCTGAAGTTTAATGCTAGTCCTCAAACACTAAATAGACAAATGCCTTAGCCTAGATTTGTAATATTCACAAAAGTCCTAATTTCAGGAAACACTTTACTAAACTGGAATAACATTATTTTTTCAGAACAGTGCTTTTACCTTGGAATTGTCATCAACTCACTTTTTATTTATTCTTCATTACCTAGAGTAGTGCTCTTCCATTTTTAACATATATTCAGATCAACTGGGGTGAGACTTGAGATTCTATGATTCCAGCAAGCTCCAGGTGATGTTGATACAGTTGGTCCAAAGTGCAATACTCAATACATACCTTGAGTATTAAGGATGAAGTGGACTTCAGACTTCAAATTTATACAGATAGTAAGATCAACACGAATGAGTAATTATTGTAACCTGACCATGTATTATTGTATTACATTCAAAAGAACCAGTGAATATATCCAAATGGAATTCAATTCTAAACAGATTTCTGTATGACAATTCAGCATCACCTTACATGTATGTGTGTGTGTGTGTGTGTGTGCACTCATTTCACACAATCCTATTGCATTATGGGAAAGATAGTGTGCTAGAGGGGAAACTACTTGATTAAATTTTCTTTCCCTTAATTCAATTTTACTGAAATAAATTGACTGACTATGCAAGAATGGGAAAAACCATTGACATATAAATTGGGCAAAGTAAACAATCCCAGGACACACAGATTTTTATGAAAAAGCCGGTGTGCGTAATACGGTTACTCAGACAGCTCCGTCTGTTTCTTGGAAAGGTGTACCTGGGCCCTCATCCAGGTGCTTTCATTGGCTTAATTAGTTTTCAACATGTTCTATGTTCTCTTTAATGATTTGTAATGCTCTTTTTTATTTCTTGAGCAAAACAGTACTTTTAATGCTAAAGTGAAAAAACTATTAAAGCAGAGATTTTTTATAAAGATGCAAGTTTCGTGAAATGTTCTAGATAAGTAGTCTATAATTTTTTTCTCTATATTTTAAAGGAAGTGGCATATAATGAATCCCAGATCATTATAGTAAGCTCTCACTTAGCATTGTTAGTAGCCTCTTCAACTTTAAGTAAAATGATATATAACAAATCCAGTTTTATCATCAACTAATTGATATGAACAAGGGTTAAGTTCCTGTGGAATCACATCATGGTTCTAACAAAAAAAGGTTGAATGAAACATTTTTTAATGACTTTTTGTATACTGTAACCACAGTTTGGAAAATGCAAGAGAGAAATGCTTTTTTATTTTTCTGCCTTTACCTATTTGTACAAATGTATAATATGTGAGTACCTTATAAACATTAATTTCTAAATACTTCATTGACTAACACATTGGGGTAGTTAGTAGCTATGACACTTTAAGCAAACATGTCTTGACACAATAGAAACTTATACTTTCTCAGGCTTCCCCGATGAAGGTTCTCTGGAAGGAAAGTAATTGCCTCCAGGTTGTGCGACAGGGACTCAAGTTTTCTCCATCTTTCGGCTTCTCTTTCTTCCAAGGCTTTGGACTTCTCTACATTCAACTAGTGAAATGCAAAAGTGAGAGCATTATACACTGAGCTGTTAAAAGCCTTGGGCTGGAAACAACATATCACTTTGGATAAAATTTTGCTATTGAGAACTAGTCACATGCATTATTAGGGAGCTGGAAAATGTAGTCCACTGGTGGTCAACTGTCGCCCAGAAACAACTCAAAAATCTAGAGTCGAACACAGATTTTGGTAGACATATACCTGTCTCTTCTGTAGTATTACTTACATATTATATATGTACTGGACCCACTGAGTCTACAGAAGCGTGAGTGGGACATAGAGCTTTGCTATGCACAGAGGTAAGCAGGAAGGCCAACTTTAACAATGTAGTACTCAGTTGAGTGTCTTACTAGGAACTGAAAACACTACAAAACAACAAAAAGTTTCTTTTTGTGTAGTTTGTTCTAGTGACATTAGAAGAGAAACTGAGTAGATTTAGAAAAGAGAAAACTCAATAGGAAGTTGTCATTGCTTATGTAAACCATGACACGTGTTTAAAGTTAAATATTGACAATGTGAAGAGAGAAGATGCAAGAGATATTTATTCAGGGAAGTTGAAAAGATTGCGTATAATAAGAAAAGAAATAGAAGGCTCAATATGGCATGATTTGTTGCTGACCATGAGAAACTAGATGATTTCTTTGATTACTACAGGGAATTAAGAAGTAACGATGGAATTTGACTATGAACACCCAGTAAAAACATATAAAAGCTCATTTTACTTTGGTTCTTGTAGCTCAGGAGAGTGATCAGAAATTGAAGTAAGGATGATTCAGCAGCATAAAAGTGATAGCTAAAACCAGGAAGTTAGCTGACATTGTAAGAAAGAGCATGCATAATTAGAAGAGATGGCAAAGGACAAAAAATTTAGGCTGCGTGCAAATGTAGATAGAGTAAAAAATAAATTAGATTTACTACCAGGCTTTTGTTCATTAAAGGAAGATAAATCATGTGATTTAGTCTAGTGAAGTAAGTACAGATGAATGAATTCTCCATGATCCTAGTATTTTGTGAGTCATAGATATTATGGTGGATGATTTTGTGTCAGCCTGACTGGGTCAAGGAATGCTAAGAGAGCTGGTAAAACATTATTCCTGGGTGTGTCTGTGGAGATGTGTCTGGAGAGATTAGCCTTTGAGCTGGTGAACTGAATAAAGCAGATTGCCCTTCTCCATGTGAGGAGATACCAGCACATCTGTAAAAGACCTGAATAGAAGGAAAAGGAAGAGAAAGGTTAAATTATTTCTCCCATCTGACTGCTTGAGAAGACAATAGTCTCGTCAGTCTTCCAGTTCTCAGGCCTTAGGACTTGGACTCTGCTATACCCACCAGCTTTCCTGGGTCTCCAGCTTGCATGTGGCAGATTGTGGGACCTCTCAGTTTCCATACTCAGTGTCCATTATCATTATATATAGACATATGTGTGTGTGTTTAAATACATATATGTGTGTGTGTGTGTGTATATATGATATAGATATTTTTCTCTCTCTCCATATATAGATTTTGAGATATGATATGATATAGATATTTTTCTCTCTCTCCATATATAGATTTTGTCTCTTTGGAGAGCCCTAATACTGACATATTATTAAATATGGGTCTTATGTCCTCTTAAGATATACACATATGCACATGCATATAAGTCAGTCCAATGAATTTCAGGATCTGTTAGACATTTGGGAATCCAAACATGGCACATGAATTCCAGGTTAAAAATTCTAGCTGTGTACCTAAGGGCTTTTACATGATAAAAATAATAAGATTAAATAACTTTGGTGACTTGCTTCTTATTCAACACAATCCCTATTAAAATACCAATGACATATTTCTCAGATGTAGAACAAACATTTCAAAACTTTGTATGGAAACATAAATGACCCTGAATATCCTCAGAAATTTTGAGAAAGAAGAACAAAGTATGAGGAATCACAATACTTGATATCAAACTATATTACAAGGCCACTGTATCAAAAGTCCACTGTAATCTTATGGTTACATCATGTGAATTATATAATATGATTGTATTACTATGTGAACAGACACATAGATCAATGGAACAGAATAGAGAGCCCAGAAATATACCCATTTCTCTGTGGTCAATTAATATTTGACAAAGGGGGCAGAAGCATAAAATGGAGTAAAAATAGCCTCTTCAAAATATGGTGTTGGGAGAGCTGGACAGCTACATGCAACAAAATGAAACTCAACCACCACCATACACAAAAATAAATGCAAGATGGATAAAAGACTTAAATATAAGTTGTAGCACCATAAAAGTCCCAGAGGAGAACATAGGCAGGAAAATCTCAGATATTCCACACAGCAACATTTTCACTGATATGTCCCCTAGAACAAGGGACATAAAGGAAAGAATAAACAAATAGGACTCCATCAAAATAAAAAGCTTCTGCATAGCTAGAGAAAACATCAGCAAAATGAAAAGGGAACCAACTGTATGGGAAGATATATTTGCCAATGATACCTTAGACAACGGTTTGATCTCCAAAATACATAAAGATCTCACAGGACTCCACACCAGGAAGACAAACAATCCAATCAAGAAATGGACAAAGGACCTGAACAGATACTTCTCCAAGGAGGACATACAGAGGGCTCAGAGACATATGAAAAGAAGCTCAGCATCACCAACCATCAGAAAGATGCAAATTAAAACCACAATGAGATACCACTTCACACAGGGCAGAATGGCCATCATAAAGAAATCAACAAACAACAAGTGCTGATGAAGTTGTGGAGGAAAGGGAACCCTAGCGCACTGCTGGTGGAATGCAGACTGGTGCAGCCACTGTGGAACACAGCATGGAACTGCCTTTTGACCTGGCAATTCCACTGCTAGCACTATACCCTAAGAATACTGAAACACCAATTCAAAAGAACTTATGCACCCCAATGTTAATAGCAGTGTAATTTATAATAGCCAAGCACTGAAAATAGCCTAAGTGCCCATCAGTAAGTGAGTGGATCAAAGAAACTGTGGTACATTTACACAATGGAACACTACACAGCACAAAGAAAGAAGGAACTCTTACCTTTCTTACAGCATGGATGGAACTGGAGAGCATTATGCTAAGTGAAATAAGCTGGTCAGTGAAAGACTAATACCGTATAATCTCACTTATAAGTGGAACCTAATCAACAAAACAAACCAGCGAGCAAAATATAACCAGAGACGTGGACATAAAGAATAAACAGAACAAACTGATGGTAATCAGAGGGGAGCGGGGAGGGGGATAAATGGGGAAAGTAGGGGAAGTGTCAAGTCAAGGAACATGTATAAAGGACCCATGGACAAAGACAACAGGGGTAGGATTGAATGTGGGAGGTGGGTGTGGGTAGGGCAGGGGAAAGTAATGGGAGGAAATGGGGACAACTGTAACTGAGAAATAATAAAAAAAAAAGAAAATGTATATTCTGCTGCATTGAAGTGAAATATTCTAAAAAATATTTTTTAAGAAAAGGCAAGAAAAGTCCTGAATATATATTTAAGTTGGAAAATGTAAAGGAGTTACTATTAACTCATTGCAATGATATAAATCTTGCCATCATTGCCCTGGCTGGCCTAGCTTGGTGGATTGAGCGCGGGCTGCGAACTAAAGGGTCGTGGTTCGATTCCCAGTCGGGGCACATGCCTGGGTTGCGTGCCAGGTCCCTGGTGGGGGCCACATGAGGGGCAACCACACATGGATGTTTCTCTCCCTCTCTTCCTTCCCTTCTGTCTAAAAATAAATAAATAAAATCTTAAAAAAAAATCTTGCCATCAGAAAATTTAAGAACATAATGGAATTCAAATTTTAAAATTTTATTCACTCTGATTTTCTCTTTTGTAGGGAAATCCTGTAATATTCTAAGGTGGAAATACATTTTATGTTGGTGTTTGAGACCCAGACATGTTATCTGCTACTCTTTTTAGATTGACATTGTCAGCTCCATTATTGTTTTCATTTCATGCTCAACTTATTCATAAAATTCTCATGAAATGTACTGACTTTTCTTCCCTCACATTTTCTATTAGTAAAATCTGCTTCTAGTTTTCTGATTACTTTCTAATGGATTTGGAAAATGTATTAGAATCTATTGTTTACACTCATCAAAAAACTGAAAAATTATGTCAAAAGTTTCAGACACAGACAAAATCTGTTAATTACTGAGTCAGCTAGAGGATCAATAAAAGATGATCAGCAGAATTAGAGTGATTTAAGTCAAGCTGATAGAGCATTTTCTGCGGTATGTGTTCAAGTTTTTTGCCCATTCTGGTATTGGAGGATCAAAGCAACTGATATGTTTCAATTTTTCTCAAGGGGTGTATTCCTTTAATTGATTTTTACTTTTTAATTTGTATCACTTCTCCATTGCTACAGATTATAGGATTTTAATTAATATATTTGAGTCCTTTCTTGACAACTAGCTTCATTCATTTTTTATATATTGTAGATTATTTTACATAACTAAATAAGAACATCAAATTTAAATATCAACTACTTCCGATTTTAGTCACTTTTCATATCTCAGTGAGTAGTTAGGTTTTAGTTGTTTTTGTTTATTTATTTTATTTTATTTTTGTTTTTTAGCAATAATTACCCTGTCTTCAGCATGCAGGTGGCAAACTGTGGGACTTCTCAGTCTCCATACTCGGTGTCCATTATCACAGGAGCATGTGGATATAGACATAGACATATAGATATAGACATATAGAAATAGATATAGATATGTAGTTACTCTGCCTGAACCAGTGATCACTGAGCACCTTAACTTCAGGTTGGCAGGCAGCATTTTGGAGACCTGAAAGAGAGAATCAGTCATAATATTCTGTGAGGAGTTTTTTATTTCATCTGTAAATTCCAAAGACAAGATCTCATTTCTACTTCATCCACAATTCTGATGTCAGTGGTCATTTTCTTAAACATTATTTTATTTAGCTCATTTTAATCAAATGGTATTCATATGCTGGCCATTGTTTTGGAAGTTGAGGAATAACTAGACAAGGGTACACATATGAAGTAATGGAGGAAACATAAGGACATTAATACTCAATATAGTACAAACTCATATTTCAATACTCATGTATTAAGCCAGTAGTTATTAAATATCTTTCACTTGAAATGCCTTACCTCTGGATGAACCCGCTCAGTCAACATTCTCCTGCTTTCCTTGATCTAAGCACACTGAATCCCACTTCATACAGACAGTTTTGTACTTTGAGGGCAGTAACATTTTTAAAGACTATTTTTAGGACAGTTTTAGGTTCATAACAAAATTGAGAGAAAGGTACAGAGATATCACACATACTCTCCGCCCCCACACTTGAATAGCTTTCTCACCCACCAGCACAGCCCATTCGTTACCAAAGATGAACCTACATCAACATCTCATCACCACAAAAAGTCCATAGTTTACCTTAGGATTCAACTTGATGTTGTAATGGGTTTGGACAGATATATAATGATCTATATTTATTAGTCATCATGATACCATCACACAAAGTATTTTCACTGCCCTAAAAATTCTGTGTATTCTGCTATCATCCATCTCCTGTTGCCCTAGCCCCTGGCAAAAGCTGACCTTTTGACTGTTCTCCAAACTTTTGCCTTTTCTAGAAAGTAATATGTAATATAGTTGGAATCATACAGCATGCAGCATCGTCAGATTGGCTTCTTGAACTTAATCATGTTTATTTAAGTTTCCTCCATTTGTTTTCATGGCTGGATAATTCATATACTTTTAGTACTGAATAATATTCCATTCTTGGATGCACTAAAGTTTATTTCTTCACTAACCTACTGAGGGACATCATGGTTGCTTCTAAGTTTTGGCAACTATGAATAAGGCTGCTGTAGACATTTGTGTGTAGGTTTTAGGGCAGACATAAGTTTTCAGATCATTTGGGTAAATAACAAGAAGTAAGATTGCTAGATGCTATGGTAAGAATATGTGTAGTTTTTTAAGAAACTGTCAAACTGTCTTCCAAAGTGGCTGGACCATGAGCAGTAAATGAAGGTTCCTGCTGCTCTGCTCCTCACCCCTCGGGGTGGCCAGTGTCCTAGATTTTGGCCATTCGAATCGGTGTGTAGTGGTGTGTTATTCTTTTAATTTCCAGTTCCCTAATGACGCTTGATATGGGGCATCTTTTCCTATGCCTATTTGCCATTTGTATATCTTTTGACGTGTAACTGACATATAACATTTTATTAGTTTAAGGTATGCAAAATAATGACATTTGTATGTATTGCAAGATGGGTGTTACCATAATTCTGCTATACGTCTTTTTAGTGAGACGTCTGTTAAGGTCATTGGCCCACTTTTTAATTGGGCTTTATATTTTCTCATAGTTGAGTTTTAAGAGTTCTTTGTATATTTTGGATAATAGTTCCTTATTAGATATGTCTTTTGCAAATATTTTCCCAGTCCGTGAGTTGTCTTCCATTCTCTTGCCATTGAGTTTTTACAGTGCGGAAGTTTTTAGTTTTAATGAAGTCCAGCTTCTCAATTATTCTTTCATGAATCGAGTCTTTCATTTTGTATGTAAAAAGCGTCACCATACCCCAAATCATCCAGGTTTTCTCCTATATTATCTTCTAAGAGGTTCATAGTTTCCTGTTTTAGGTTCATGATCCATTTTGAGTTAATTTTTAGGACAGATGTAAAGTCTGTATCTAGATTAACCCTTCTTTTTTGCATGTAGATGTCTAGTTCCAGAGCCACTTGTCAAAGAGATTATCTCCATTGTTTTGCCTTTACTGTTTTGCCAAAGACGAGTTGACAATATTTCTGTGAGTCAATTTCTGTGCTCTGTCTTCTGTTCCATTCTTTTATTTGTCTAATCTTTTGACAGTGCCATACTTTATTAATTAGTGTAGCTTTATAGTAAGATGATGTAGGGAAATATCAGTTCTCCACTTTGTTCTTCATTTTCAATATTGTATTGGCTATTCTGTGTCTTTGTCTCTCCATATAAACCTTAAAATTGGTTTTCAATATCCACGGTTTCTGGGGTTTTGATTGGGTTTGCACTGGCTCTGTTGACCAAGTTGGACAAAACTGACATCTTGACAATATTGAGCATTTCTCTCTACGAACATGGGTTATTGCTCTGTTTATTTAGTTATTTGACTTCTTTCGTTTTTCCTCATAAAAATCTTGTACATATTTTGTTAGATTTGTACCTAAGCATTTCATTTTGAGGGTTCTAATATAAATAATACCGTGTTTAATTTCCAACTTCTATTTGCTCATCATTGGTAAATAGGAAGGAAACTGACTTCTGTATATAAATCTTTTGTCCCGTAATCTTTCTATAATCACTTATTAGTGTCAGGAATTTTTAGATTCTTTCAGATTTTCTTTGTAGATGTTCATGGTATTTGGGAACAACATTTAAAAATCTTCCTTTTAAATTTGTCCACATTTTACTTCTTTTTCTCACCTTACCACGTTAGCAATGGCCTCTAGTCCCATGTTGAAAGGGAATGACAAAGGGACATCCTTAACTTGTACCTGATCTTAGTGGGAGAGCTCTGAGTTTCTTATCATTAAGTATAACAGTATCTGTGGGTTATTTTAGATATTATTTATCAAGTTTAGAATATTTACCTCTATTCCTAGTTTACTGTGAATTTTTTTTTTAAATCATGGATGGGTGCTGGGACAGCAATAACTTTTAATGGAAAAATTGGAAGGAGATCATTTTAAAATGCAAAAAAAAAAAACTTCTCTATGTGAATGGATTGGTGACCATTCCTCTCCTAGAGAGCATTCTATACATACTAAACAATAGGGCTGGAGAGAGAGTTAAGCAATGGGATTTTTAGTCTTTCAAACTTTAAAGGAAAGTTTCAGAGGTTTAAAGGGATGGCTGAGAAATACACCACCAGTGGAAGATAAAGTATTTTTCTCTTTTTCTCTCCATACCCGGCACTCCACCCCCAATATACACTACTCCTGTAGGAAAAGACTACCGATAGTGATCTATGAAAGGCCAAAACAGAATTTGACCATGTGTTGAAAGAATGAAAGAGGTGTTTTATGTGTGAAGAAGGAATAAATTAGAAGCTCTAACTTTTCCATGATATTTTCTTCAAGAATTTATCTTCTCTAGTGGATGCTGGGTAATGGTTATTTAAGCATCCATCCATTCTCCTTTTGCTGCAGATTCTAGAAAACTAAAATTATCTAGATTATCAGCTAGGATTCTGAGTGCAACTTTGGTTTCATCAAATGCATTGTGCACACTTAAGTAGTTTGAAATTAGAAATGAGAGTGTGTTTGCTGCTCTTTTGACCATTTTCTCCTTGTCATGAGCAGTGAGAGGCTTTCTTCCCATAAGCCTTCCTGGTATAGGCGGAAGTTATCTTTGCAGCTCCTCGTGGTTCAGAAGCTTACCAGGATCAGGATTTCCACAGAAGAGCTTGCGAGATGGGCCAAACCTCGTAGTAGTAAATTGGCATTGTACTGCACATGCTGTTTTCTTTAAATACTAAATGGAAGTTATAACAGGTGGCTGATTATAGTGTGTTTGATTTGACATAGGAATCCTGTACACTTCCCTCTCTTTCCACCCCAGAGAAACCTCTCTCTTTTGTGCCGATACTCTCCTCATTCATGATATTGTACTTTTTTATGAAGGTATAGAACAGACGAGACTCTGGGCTTCTTGAGGGCATAGGACAAGATTGTTAAAAATATGTTTGTGTATGTGATGCTGGACCAGACACATCATAGAGCTCACAAATAATTATTGCGTGAGGAAATAAGTGAATTAATGAGCAATACGTTTCAGAATTTTGAGATTAGATGTTCTTCAAACTACCTGCAATTCTGCCTTCAAGAATAAGTATTGTTTTTTATTATGCCACTTCTAAATGATATGAATGTGGCATTCCAAATGCTATAGGGGTAGGATAAGTTTTTAAAAAGAGATATTACAATATAAATTACTTACCCAACCTGAGGAATAATGAGAAATGTAGCAATTGTCTTTACTTCCTGTCCATTAATTAGTTAAGGGGTTGTAGCAGAGTGTGGGCCACTACCAGACAGGAGTCATTGGCCTTGGAAATCTAGGTTCCTAGTTAGTTTTTAGTTCTGGACTTGTATATTATTCCCCTCATGCAGGAGTTTCCTTTGCTTTCTTTTACGTATTTGATGCGGCATTTATTCCTGTGGTCTAAAGTCACTGATGTTCACATTTCCTATTTTCAAAGGTGATTTAAATTCAGAACTGAAGGTTGAATAGGCCAAAGGATTACAAATGCCTGTGACTTATCACTACTTTCTTGTTTATGACATATTTCCCCTTCACAGCCCTATGAACCTGAACTTATACAGGCTATAGCATAAAAGATAAATTAATATTAAGTGTTTGATCTCTGCATGTTTCATTTTGTGGCTCAAGAAACTGAAGCAGCTAAGCTACATATTCTGTGTAGAGACCTGGAAGAATAATGCCTTTAAAGGAAAATGTATGTCTGTGTGTATGTGTGTACACACACACACACACACACACACATAAAATGATGGGATTACTCTCATGGACTGTGGGATACTTTTAGAGAATAAATATATGTATATATGCATCTTCTTTAAAAGTATTACATATTTCATAAGTGTAATCTCATTATTTTCCAAATTGGAACATAGCTTAGGGTTTAATGAGTACTGTTTAAACAAGCAGTACAAATTTATTTTATACCCAATTTGAAGGCATCTTTCATAGATACAACAAAAACAGATCTTTGGGTTATATCTTGTCTGTTTTTATTTTTTTCTTCCAAGTATAACCTATGTTTCACCAGTTCAAACCAGCCTGGACATGAAGAAGGCCACATTATTTGTAATAAGAGACCATCCAAGTTTACATTTGTAATTGCAAATAGATAGAAATCCAGAAACCCTCATTTGTTCTTCAGCAACATCAGAGAGATTGTCACTTTATCCTCTAAAACTCAGTCCTCTTATGTATTTGTGTACGCTGTTCAAAATAACCTAAAATACCTCATCTGGAAGAGCTGTTTGTTATTATTCTCCTGTCTATGTATTATATGTTGTAAAAAGCATATTTTAGTAACATAGATAAAGAAAGAAACTTGTTTTTATCTCCCCCATGTATGAGGATTTTGGGCGAGTTCTTGGGAATGGGTAAGGCCTTGGGCCAGAAGTTAATCTCAGCTGATCATTTTTCTTTGGCCAAAGCACACAGGTCCTGAGCCCCTTTTCCCTTTTGGCGAGCACGTCATGGTCTCTCCTGCAAACAGTGCCCGGGGTGCCTACCTTAAGGGTATCCAAACTCTCTGAGGGTACGTAGCTGACACCGAGCTCGGCTGCCTCCCTCACACATGAGAAAGCCTTTATTCTATGAATTACTCATGTAAAAAGTGACCCTTAGTTCTTGTTTCCACAACTGCAATCTGTTTCTAATTTACTAGAATATTAATAAAATATTCTTATATGAATAATATAATCATTATGTTATCCTTAATGCTCTTTTTACTCATATAATTATTATGTAGCTACATGACTTCTTCAGTCTTTATACATGTAGTTCAATGGAAGATTATTTTTTATCCATTCATATGTGCTGAAAAATAACTCTTTATTGTTGCTTCAAGAAATTCGGCAAGGTTTAAGTAGGTATAATGGATATTAACAGTCTAAGGGCTATATAACTTTAGCTCAATAAGCAAAATGTACAAGAAAAGGATTAGGTTAATAAAACTATGGGGCTTAATAGAGATATAGTATAGTTATTACACGAAGTGAAGCAGAGCTCATGGTCTCCAACTGAATTTCTTATATCAGTGTAGTAGTTTTTAATGACTGGATGATTTGGTACGTAAAATATTCCCATCCTCTCTAAAGATGGGAGACTTGTTTCTAACTAGAAAGTAAAGTTCAGAGTTAAAGGACTTCCTTTAACTACAGCAAGAATGTTGAACATATATTTTCTCTTGAATTAAATGTTTATTGGTTTTCTCATTTTAACTATAGATGTCAACTCTATTTAAAAGTATTTTTTACCACATACATGGAAAGCTCCAATTCATTCACATTTCATTTGCACAGATACTGAGACTCTGGGTGCCTGTTGTTTTGGGCACAAAACATGAAGATTTTGAGATCATTTTACAGGTTAAAAACATTGATGTGAAATAGAGTATGATGTATCCTCGAGGTTACACAGTGAGGGTGGTGGCAGAACCTGGATATTTGAACGCACATCTATAACATTCTAGTAACCCATACTCTTCCCCATGCTCTTTTTGATCCAAAGTGATGCAAACATGCCAGTTCATACATGTAAATAAAGATGGTGAGTAAAACATTTTTATTAGAATTGACTCAAAGCTACTTCACTGACATTTTTCCTTCTCTTTAACCTTATAGTTTTTGGATGTGAGCACAGTTGAATGGTTTAGAATGTGGGCACAGTTGGAACTCATGATTTTTTTTTGTCAGAACTGTACATTTTGAAGGAATAAATGTGCACATAAAATAATTGCATCATTTCGGTATGGATGGAAAGTGTCAGAATGAGGAAACTTTAGAAAAATGGGGAGAAAGTATGCTTTGTAGCATAGGAAAATGTTTAATGCCTAAGAATTTTGGAAACCAAGTTTGTCTGCAAGTTTGTGTGGCGGTTATTCACAACCTCCTCAGCTGCTTCTGGGCTAGAATCTGAAACAGAGGGCAGGGAGGGACTAAAGGAAGAGGCAGGCCACTCCCGATCGGTAGGTGATAGTTTAATAAGCAAGGGACTTTACCTACAAGTCTTGTCTTGAGTGGCTGAAAGACCAGCAGACTTTCCTCAACCACCTGCTAAATCTTAAAATGTATATAAGGGCTTAACAGGGTTGTTACGAACACTGGGGACTTCATTTGGATTTAGTCATGTTCTCAGTCCAGATAGTCTTGTCATCCCATAATAATCTCAAAGCTGTATTTTGGGGGTAGCTTCTGGGAGTGGGTAAAACAGGAGTAGTACATATTCCAAAGACAGGTTAGGGGACGAGGAGCCTCCTCTTGCCAACGTCCAGTCAGCAGGCTGAGCTGGCAGGCATGTCTTCTTCTTGACCACCCCCAACAGCAGTTTGTGTTGGTGTTTTTCTCATCTTTAGGAATTTCTATATTTTCTCATAGGTAGTGTTTAGAATATACAGATTAAGTGGAAAATGATGATCAAGTAAAAAACAAACACTCCTGTTTATATAATATGTAGTTGTTTGGGACAACATGATACTTAGTGAAAGGTTGCAAAACATGTGCACTTTAAATATTCCCTGCTTTAGGGTAATCTATTTATTATTTCTGCATACAAAAATAGACTCAGCCCTATGGCTTTATTTTGATTCATATCTTTTTTTCCTTTTTCCACATCATTATTGATTCAGTTCCTTTTGCTGTAAAAGATGCTAATCCAGTGTATGAGGTATTTAAGTGATCAGCAGAAAAAGCAATTACCTGCCTAGAAATAAATGTTGCCATCTTTTAAAAAAGATTTTATGTATTTATTTTAAGGGAGAGGGGGAGGGAGGGAAGAAAACATCCACCAGTTGGCTCTTGCACATCCCCTACTGGGGACCTGGCCTGGAACCCAGGCATGTGCCCTGACAAGGAATCAAACCAGCGACTTTTCAGTTCTCAGGCTGGTACTCAATCCACTGAGACACACCAGCCAGGGCTCCTGCCATCTTTTGTATGTGAAGAAGACAGTGAATCTGACTGTGGGAAGAAGCCAATGCTAACAAACTAAGTGAATATTATTCTTACAACTGAACATGGACCATAGTAGTCTAATTTAATGTAATATTTCTGTGCTCAACTAATTAATATGGTGGGGATGCTAGAAATTAAAACTCCAACTTGTGAGTTCTATCTGCTAAAGATTGAATATAGGTTATGGTCACTTATTATAGGTTTGTATTAGAACATTCAGTTACTGTGGTTCTGTTTGTAGCTCTTCCATGGACAGAAATCTATTTGATATCCTGATACTTGTCATTTTTTAAAAAATATTTGCTGAAGATGATCTACTCATAGGAATGCTAAAAGAGGGCACTTCACATAAACCTATGAATTTCAAGTCTTCATCTCATATTGAAATGTATAATGAATACAAGATATTAAGAATTCTCCATTTTTATTCATTTTTAAAAAGATTTTATGTACTTATTTTTAGAGAGAGGAGAAAGGGAGGGAGAAAGAGAGAAACATCAATGTGTGGTTGCCTCTGATGCACACCCCTACTGGGTACATGGCTTGCAACCCAGGCATGTGTCCTAGACTGGGAATTGAACCGGTGACCCTTTGGTTGGCAGGCTGGCACTCAGTCCACTGAACCACACCAGCCAGGGCAGAATTCTCAGTTTTAGACAACTAAATTTATTTGCCAACATATGAATAGTTAATGATCTGACTTTGCCAATACTTATTTCCTGTTAAAGTTTCAATATTTGTGGATAACTCTATGTGAAAAGAAGTTCTGAGAAATAATTATATGAGTTTGTTTATCTTGGAGTATTTATTTCCAGTATACAGATGCAAAGGAACTAACATCAGGCTATTGCTATTCAATTTTTAGAAATACTACCCACACAGTAAGATTTCCTGACCTTGCAGGCTAATAAAATGTTTTAATGTATCAGAATCAGCGGAGCATGTGGGCAGATAAGTCACTGAGCTAATTAGTCATCCCTCTCCCAGGAGCTGTGTATGACTTAGTGGGAGTGTGTTTAGCATTCCAAGTAAATCAACATTGTTCAGGCAGAGAAGTGTCATTTCTGAGTCATTTCCATAACTCTGCCACCTTGACTTTCCAATAAAATCTCCCAAGTTTATGATGCTTACAGCTTGTAAAAATGGAATATAGCAGGAAGGAAAATTGATGCCACACATAATCATATGATAACCATAGGACACCAACTTTAAGAATCAGAATGGATTCCTGAGTAATGAAAATGAAGATGTGAATGTGTCCGTTCACATACACAAATGAACAATGATAAGTCACTTTTATTAGAACAGACCGACAGCTATTTTACTGGTATTTTTGCTTGTTTTATACTCTCATAGTTTTAGGATGTGGACACAGTTGAATGGAAAAACAGGAAACTTGATCTACAGCTAGAAGCAGTTCAGGCTGAGTTTCAGGCAAGCCTTGGGTGGTAGCAGAGAGAACTACCTCACACGCCTTGGGATTCTTCCAAAAAACAAAAAAACAAGCAATAATAACATGATTTTTTTAATTTCCTGTATAATTATATTTTAGTTATAACATTTTACTTATTCATTTTGTAATCTGTTTTCACAGACATTTCTACTTTGGACCTTCTGAGTAAGAAAACACATTAGGGAAGCCAGACAAAGATAATTATTATTATTCTAATTATACAGATGGAAAATGAAATACAGACAGAAGTCTATTGCTGAAGATTGTCTGTTTGAAAGTGGCAAAATCCAGTATACCTAATACATAAATATATGAAAAAAGGATCCAAAGATTGCAATTAAAAGGGTGAAAAAAAAAACAGTGCTTTGTATTAACAATGTCTTTCCTTCTCAACTCTTGCTGGACCTTTATTTTTTAAATAAGGAAAACCTCTCTGATCCCCAAACTCATTCCCTTCACTCTGCTTTTTCCAACACTCCGTTCATTCCGCCTCTTCAGCTCCACCATCCAAGAAGAACGACCGCCACCTTCTTGCCATCAGTTCCCCACAAACATTTGCAGTCTGGCTCCTGCCTGTCATGGCACTGAGACTGCTCTCTCGGTAGTCACACGTGTTTATCCTTAAATCCAGCATTTTGTTCTCAGTAATTCCTCATCCCTCCTTGCCCTCTCTCAAACATTTAGAACTCTTGAAAAGGTGCTTATTAAACTCTCTCCCCTCTCCGGAGCTAAATGACAGCATAAGCCCTTGGATGAAAAAGCATCTGTCTCTTCTGCTCAGACCCTGCTTCTGTCTCTTCTCCCAGGCCTCTAAACAAAGTCTTTTTTGATTTTTTTCTCTGGCTGTTCCTACTTGTCAATTATATATATATATATAAATGTATATAATAAAATAAATATCGTATTTCTGTTTTTTTTAAATTTTAGTTTATTGTAAATACTTTCTTGTTTATGTTATTACAGTTGTCCCAGTTTTTCTCCTTTCTCCTCCTACCCCTTCAACCAGCAAATATCATCTTACTGTGTTTTTCAAAATTTTCTTCCTCAGCTTCCATTTTTCTCTTGAGCAACTGACCCATATTTCCAAATTCCTGTTAGGCATCTTCATATAAACTCAGTTTAACTAATGCTAAAATTGTTGTCTTATTCTTCAAGACCATCTCAGTTATTTCACCATGCAACTGACCGCCTACGTCGAAAACAAGACAAAAAGCAAGAACACAACATAAAATCCTTTGATCTAAACCTTCATCGTGTCTTTTTGATGCTATTTCCATCCTGTTTCTTTCATTTGTTCTTTCCATTCTGTTTTCATCATTACTTCCTCATGTTTATTTCCAATATTTAAGTACTAAAGTTCTCTGTTGCCTCAGTTTTTCAACTGTAAAAAGTGATTTATGTTAGTATACTATCTTGTCAGTTATTAGATTAAATAAGTTGATACACATAGAACTCTAAAACTAGGCCCTAGCCCAGAAAAATCACTTAATAAATATTAACTTTTTCTACCAAAACTACTACTACTACTATTACTAATAGCGTCAGGAACACCTGTATAATTTATGGAGCCCATTGAAAAATGAAGATGTGGAACTCCATCTTTGACAAGCAGGAAAAAAAGTTTAATATGTTTGTATTACCTTTCTTTCCTAAACACATTTCCAAAGTTAGTTTCTGTTCTATAAAATGACCAAGCAGTGTCAAAAAGAAATTATTCACATGACACTAGATAAAAATTGCAAGACATTTTTTTCAGACTACTGGAATAGGGGAGAGAGACTTCAGTGCAAACTGGGCTTGACTCCACCAAAACAAAAGACAGGAGGCTTTTTAAAATCTGGGGTATGCTACAAGAAAATTACTGAAGGGTGCCCTGGCTGCTGTGGCTCAGTGGATTGAGTGCTGGCCTGCTAAGCAAAGCGTCACTGGTTCGATTCCCAGTCAGGGCACATGCCTGTTTGTGGGCCAGGTCCCCAGAATGGGGCATGCGAGAGGCAAGCACATATTGATGTTTCATTCCCTTTCTTTCTCTCTCCCTTTCTACCTAAAAATAAATCAAATCTTAAAAAAAAAACTAAAAAAATTCCTGAAGGGCAGTAAGAGGGGGTGGTCAAAGTGACTAGGCCATCTGTGATTATTAATTGGCATTTATTTGGAGGAGAAACAAACTTAATATCTTTAGGTCAGGAGGCAGTGGAGAAGGCACCCACCAAAGTTAGGCGTGCCCACCCACAAGAACTAGAAGACAGGAGAGATATGTCCCTGAATGTTTGTATTTCAAGGAGTTAGTTTCCAAGTCCTTTAGAAGGCATTTCTGGCTGGTAGAAGGCTTATATCTCAAAGAGAAAATGGGTTTACAATTACAAGTTTTCTAAAGGAACTACTCTACAAAACGGGGGATTCAGGTGTCCATAGTAAGGTTTTGACTGGAACAAACAGTAAATTCTTTTGTCAGTATTCCCCAGAGAAGCAGAACCAAATAGGACACAAACACACAAAATGCACACATACACACATACAATTTATTATAAGAAATCAGGTCACATAATTATCGAGGCTGGGAAGTCTCGAGATCTGCAGTCTGTCAGCTGGAGGCCTGGGAGGGCCAATGATGTGGTTCCGGTCTGAGTCTGAAGGGTGAGTACCAAGAGAATGGATGGTGTAAGTTCTAGCCTAAAAGCCAGCAGGCTCAAGACCCAAAATAGCCAAAGTTTCAGTTTAAGTTCAAAGTTTGGAAAAGACAGATGTTCCTGCTTAAGGCAATCCTGCAGGAAGAAGGAGTTCCATCTTAGTCCAGGGACAGGGAGCCCTCTTGGTCTATCTAGGCCTTCACTTTCACAGGTATATCCAGAATAATGCTTCACCAAATATTTGAGCATCCCATGGGCTAGCCAAGCTGACACATAAAATTCACCATTACAACAGCGTTCAGATTTCTCAGGTAGATCTTTTAAAATAGGAGTCAGGGCCGGTGCTGTGATCATCCTAGGAACTCAGCTTTGGGCCAGTAGAAGCTATGCTGGATTCTGGTCGATTCTCTTAGCACGTTGGGTTGAATGGTGCCATTTGTTCTGAGAGTTTTATAGTTCTCAGCAGTCAAGTAGCATTATTTTTACACAATCTCTCATGATAATTTTATGAGATTTAATTGCTAAATGTTTTAAGCCACCTTAGAATTCTAAAAAAAAATTAGATAAGGTTTTGTTATGATAAAATAGATAAAAATAAGTATATTGATTTATGTACCCATTGTAGAATTTTGAGTTTTAGAGTTTAACTAATTTTTATGTTTGAAAGGGTACAGATTCAGCTCATATTATTTGTTATATTCAAAGTGCTGCCTTATAATGTTTTTATTCATACCTTGCCATGAATATTACCTTAGGTGTTTTGAAGATACAAAAGCAATGTACTTTCAGAAAGTATTATTCTAGTGAAATACATAAAGCAAATTTTATTTCATATAGTTTTCCTTTTAAAGATCAATTACTCTTCAATTTTTTATTATTACATGCCAGGATCTTGTTATGGAATTATTTTATCACTATAATTAAATAAATAATGAATACAGTAAATATTTAGTAAGTGCGTACATAATAGTAGGTACTATGGGAACCAAGTTACTCCCTCATTTTTATGCGCATACTTCTTAACCATAGAGGCCTTCTTTTTAAAAAATATTTATTAATTTTTAGAAAGAGAGGAAATGAGGGAGAAAGGGAGAAAGAGAAACATCAATGCGTGGTTGCCTCTTGCATGCCCCCACCTGGGGACCTAGTTCACAACCCAGGCATGTGCCCTAAGTGGGAATTGAACCAGTGAGCCTTTGGATTGTAGGCCAGCACTGAATCCATTGAGCCACACCAGTCGGGGCAAGACCTTCTTAATTTGAAAGCCTTTTTTCAAGTAGAAATACATCTTCCTCCTCAGCAACTTCAGGCTTCAGGCAAAGTCCTTACCCTGCATTCACCCTCCCCCCGTGGATTCCCTGAGGTGTCTACTGGGAGCTTTCTAAAAGTGTCTTGCATGATAGGAAGCCATTAGTCCAGTCCAACCCCAAAAAAACTATTCCTTTGTATTTTGGTTTATGTCTTTTCTTCTAGATATCCAAGCCCCTTTGTATTTTAACCCATGTCCATAGGATCAAGGTAATTTGTAATACAGGCTGTGTTCCTATTTACAGGGGATAATTACTTGTGTCATGGCAAATACAATAATGTATATTAATTTAGGTCCATTGTTTTTATTTCTCAATCCTACTTTATCTAGTTATTCAACAATTATTTATTGAGTTGCTTTATGTGCTGTACACATATATTGAGTGCCTACTGGATGCTGAGAATACATCAGTCAGTGAGAGAGAGAACGGCCTCACCCACCCAGAGCTTGTACTTCGGTAGGGAAGACGGCAGTAGTCCCCTGAACAAAATGCACAATTTGTGATGTTATGAAAAGAAAGCAGGAAGATTAATAACTAGGGGGGCTTGGTTAAGTTACACCTTTTTTAATCCTCACACAAGGATATGTTTATTAATTTTAGAGAGAAAGGGAGAATGGGAGTGGGGAGAGAGAGAGAGAGAAAGAGAGAGACATTGATGTGAGAGAGAAACATCAATTGGTTGCCTTCCATATGAGCCTCAGCTGGGGACTGAACCTGCAGCTTAGGTATGTGCCCTGACTGGAGATCAAACCCACAACATTTTGGTGTATGGGATGATGCTCCAACGAAATGAGTTAGCTGGCTGGGGCAGGTTATCACTTTTAACAGGTGAACAGGGAAGGTCTCACTCCTCGGGTGACATTTTAGAGAAGAACCATGAGAAAGGAAGAAGTAATCTTTAAGGGACTCTCAGAGAAGAGAGTTCCAAGCAGAACGTACAGCAAGTGTATTGGAAGAATAGCAAGGAGGCCATGTGACTGGGACAGAGGAAATCCTTGAAGAGTGGTTAAACATGAGCCCTTAGAGAAGGAATGGGGGACTAAATCAGAGGCTTTGCATGCCGTTGTTAGGATATTGTCTCTCCCTCTGAAAGTAAAGCTATTTCAGAATTTCGTGCAGACCAGTGATACATATGGAAAAGTATCCCCTCACTGCCGTTGCTTTAGAAAAGTTCCCCTCACTGCCGTTGTGGAGAATAGATTAGAAGACTGTGACTTTTTAAGTAGAAAAGTGGATCAGATGATATGGAGATAATGCTGGCTTAGAGGAAGGTGCCAACTGCAGAGGTGATGAGAAGTGACTTGATGCTGGTTTTATTTTGAGGCTGGAATGAACAGGGGATGATGATATCCAGGCATTTCAGAAATAGAAAGGTTAGGATAAATCCAGGATTTCTGGCCTGAAAAACTGGAAAAAATGTAGTAGCCATTTTCTGAAAAAAGTAGAAGAGGCAATGGCAGAAATCCTATGTTGGATGTGAAACGTTTGAAATTCTATTATTAATCTGAGTGGAAGTGTAGACTGGATAGTTGATTACATGAACCTACAAACTCCTGGCTGGACATAGGCGTTTAATAGTTGTCAGCACATCAGTGATATTTAGAACAAAGATGCTAGGTGAATCACCAAAGAAGTAGTGTAGCTAGATGAGAGAGGGGTCTGAAGACTAAGCCCTGAGGCCCTTCCCATGTTTACAGGTGGGAGATATAAGTGGAAGCTGGCCCAGCAGGCTGCAGATAGGATAACAGGAGATTGTCCTGAGAGCCCAGTGCAGAAATTCTTTTAAGGATGAATAAAGGACCAGGGATAATATGCCACTATAATCTACAATATAGAAACCTGGTGATTTTGGGCAAAAGCAGTTTAATGGAACGGTGGGCTGAAAGTCTGAATAGAATCGGTTCAAAAGGGAATGGGAAGAGAATCACAAAATCCAGGAAGTGTCAGAAATCCCCGAGGCGTTGACATATCTTATTGTTCACATAGGAAATCGCAGATGTAGGATTAGGAGAGAGTGTGTTAAAGATGGGTAAATTGTAGCCTATCAAGAATGGCTGTGGGAACAAAGTTCAGTCCTGTTTATACCTGTAAAAGAGAGTTTCTTAGGAATCACAATGCCATTTAGAAAGGTTTTTGGATAATAAAATTTTATCATTACCAGAGCCAGCCAGAGAACACAAAAGAAACAGTAAACATAAGGAAGTCGGTGCATGGGGCTGAGAAGCCAGAGAGACTGCATATCCCTATTTCTGGGAAGTCTGAGTCTGAAAATTAGGAAGATTTTATCTGCTTTAAAGTTATGTGGTCATTTTCCAAGCACATATATATGTATCATTGTGGGTTTTTACATTTTATTGAATTTATTGGGGTGACATTGGTTAATAAAATAACACAGGTTTCAAGTGTGCAATTCTATAATACGTGATCTGTATATGTATTGTGTGTTCACCACCCACGGTCAATTCTCCTTCAGTCACCGTTTATCCCCCCACAACCCTCTTTTACTTGCACGCACCCCCTTTCCCTCTGGTAATCACCGTAATGTTGTCTGTCCATGAGTTTTTTTCTTAATTTCTTCTACTGTTTTACCCAACCCCCAACAATCCTCCCCTGTGACAGCTGTCAGTCCATTCTCTGTATCTATGAGTCTGTTTCTATTTTTTTGTTTATTTTGTTCATTAGATTGCACATCTAAGTGACATTTTGTTTTATATTATCAACAACACTGGTATTCAGTGACAGGTATTACACTCTCATACTGAGGCAAGAAACCGCTGTCTCCAAAGTTAGGGGGCTTGACTTAACCTCTTTAGCAATTTTTACATTCACGTGATACGTTAATGTCACAACATAGACGAAGGCCCTTAGCTTTCTATTCTAATGAGAAGATACTCGTCTATTCTAGGAAGATGATGAGTGAAAAAAAAAAAGAGCGGTTATTTAAAATGTATGCCAATTGTTGGAGGAGGTCATGGGCAGGATGTGACTTCCAGTTGTGCCTGGAGCTGGACCTGGGCAATCAGAGGCTCCTCACCCCTCCCCCATCCTTGGAGTGGACTGTCCACCTGCTTTCCTCAAAATGGGAGCTGCCTTGGGACTCAGCTTTGAGAGTAATATGTTATTGAGACCATGCAGGTGGTATGCGTGAGTCACCCTCTATATAACCCTTTAAGATTCTGGCAGGCAGGTGTGGAATTTGTCCTGAGCCCCCAAGACAAACCTTGTATATCAGTTCTCTTACTTAACCCTGCCACCTACCAATGTGGAGTGACCTCCCTCTTTCCTAGTCTTTTCTTGAATTCCATGTGCAAAACATATTTACAACAAAGTAAAATATAGTAAGGTAAATTGTATGTAGGAAAATGACATCATAAATGCAGAAATCAAGGGAGATTTGTACCAGATGGTTTCAACAACTACCGATAGAACCAAGGCGTCTCAGGAAAGAACCTAAGATAAAATTAGTTTAAGAAGTTTGACAGGAAGTTAATTATAGGATAAATTCTGTTTTCTGTAGTAGAGAAGGAATTTGCTTTCTTTGTTAAGCTGACTTTTTAAAATTATCACATACAGTTTTTCACCCTGACATTTGGTATACAGGAATTATCACATACACTCTACAGGGGGATTGCCAAATTTCCAAAGAATTACAAAACAATAGAATATACTTAACACTAAACCAAAAGTAATTTAATCATCTTAATACCTACAAATTTCACTAGAAATAAACTTTACAGAAACAAATGAGACTCAGCAACTGTAGAATATAATACAAAAGCATATGCAGTAAGAAATAAGGTTATTGATTAGATTATATTTGAGGGAACTAATTTTCACTAAAGTTCAAATCATAGAAATGTATGGATATAGAAAATGTTTGTTACATAATACAAGAGGACTAGTTGTGACTTAATTAAAACTATTTATTTATTCATCTCGCATTTGTCAAAAGCATTCAGAAAGGCATTGCATTGCCATTGTGTTATCTGTAGGAATTATATTAATAGAACTTTCTATCTTCAGGAAGTTCCTGGTACAGGTCCAGGGGCAGAAAAGTGAAGGGTAGGAGTATATTCTTGGTGGTATGAAAGAACAGACAAGAGACCTAGTCTTCGGTTGTACACACACAGGAAAACTAATTTCTGAGGAAACTAACATTGCTTAAGTTTGAAATCCTGGGGTTTCTCGGCGCTGTATATGTTATGCATGCAGGAGTGCATTTACCTGGGCAGACAGACAGGTGCAGGCAGTTGAGTAAAATATTTAGAAGTGAAGGCCTTGGGTATTGCCCCTTCAGACTTCCTGAATATGTAAGAGAGGGCAATGCTTTCGGCAAATCTGTTGGTGATGCCAGAAAAGTATTGAAACCAGTTTTCACTGAGTTAGTAATGCCAAGATGACTTTTTTTTCTTTGAAAGTATAGTGTTTACATGGAACTCTGGTTTCTTTATCAGTGGTCTCTAGGGATTAAAGTTCAACTGAAAAATTCATGAGAATTCGTACTTTGATTTAATATGTCAATAAACAAAGATATGCAGGCACAAGGATTTACGCAATCATTTCTTATTCTGTAATCATGACATATGTATCATTCAGAGTCCAGCCAGGAGTCAGAAGCTACAGAATGTTTTGTGATTGATTGGTCATTGTGGTTGTTTGCTTTTGATCAGGATTATTTAATATAAAGATTTGGTACTAGTTATTGGAGGACTAGAAAGGCGGAAAGGGATACTAGCTACTGAGCGGTGATTCCCTACTAAGGCTGGGGCAATTAAAGTTTGAAATTAACAATTCAGAGGGGGCATAGAAAATGCACAGAGCTGAAATGCTGGTGTCTGCAGTCCGCTGTCTAAGCAGGAGACGCTCCATGAGGCTGACCTCTCTGAGGAGGTGTGATGAGGTTGGTTCTGAAAGTGTTGGGAAAAGTGCAAACTGAAATCCACTGCTGCTACTGAAATGAAATGTCACGTCAGGGTGAAAAATTGTTGCTGTAGCGACTCTGAAAGCAGCAAGAAGCAAAATCAGGTATAGGACACAAATAAGAAGAAAGGAAGAAGTGTGTTTTTTCCTCGATTCTTCCAGTGCTTTTCTAGAAACTTCTATCGAAAGAGACTTACAAAATCTATTGTAATAAAGCAGAAATAAAATTGGCAAGTTCTAGCCGCAGCATCACAAAGCAGAGGTTCATGCAGAGAGTCATAACAGTAACCAAGACCACAGAATTTATAACTCAGATACCTAGAAGTTAACATATTTGAACATACTTTTTAAAAAAATGTATTTTATTGATTATGCTATTACAGTTGTCCCATTTCCCCCCTTTATTCCCCTCCACACTGCACACTCCCTCCCACCTGCATTCTCTCCCTTTACTTCATGTCCATGGGTCATACATATAAATTCTTTGGCTTCTCCATTTCCTATACTATTCTTAACCTTTCTGTGTCTCTTTTCTACCTACCGTTTATGCTACTTATTCTCTGCACCTTTTCCCCCTCTCTCCCTCCCACTCCTTCCGCTGATAAACCTCCATGTGGACATACTTTTTTACTAGCCCTATTATAATTTAAGTTGCAGAATGAAAGTGAAATTTTATGCAGAATTTGCTTGTTTCCATAGAATTGAAAGTTGATTGCTCAGTCAATATATTTACACTTTAAAAAAATTTTGACAAAAGCTGTAGTGTATTGTCAAATAGTATCTTAATTTGCTTCAAAACACAGAATACTCAATGAATAAAGGGTTCTGTCTTGAAGTCATTTTATTCTTTGTTGTTTTTACTAAAGATTAATATTGAATTTTATTTCTTGGAATTCAGTATGAAAGTTTTACCTGAATTTGTTTTATTAATTTTGTTTCTTGGATTTCAGTGCAAAAGTTTTGCCTGAATTAGGGATAGCAGATCATAAAATACAAAGTATGTGTTAGGGCAATAAATTATTTTGTATTTCTTTCCTTTTTTTTGTTACTAAAAGAATATTTTAACCCTGAAATAGCCTCATTCCATCCTTGTTTTACTTAAACTTCATTGTATTTTTTCTATTATCATTTACTCCCCTTCTACCCCCTCACCCCAGCAATCACCACACTGTTGTCCATGACCATGAGTCCTTTTTCCTTTTCGCTCAGTCCCTCTACCTCCTGACCTCCTCTCCACTATCTGTCTTCTGCTCTCCATTTGTGAATCTGCCTCTGTTTTGATGGTTAGTTCAGTTCATTATGTTCCACATGCGAGTGAAATCATATGGTATTTTTCTTTTTCTGACTGGCTTATTTCACTTAGCATAATGTTCTCCATGTCCATCCATACTGTTGCAAAGGGTAACATTTTCTTCTTTTTGATGGCTGAGTAAAATTCCAGTGTGTAAATGCCCCCTAGTTGTTTTATCCAGTTATCTAATTGATGGACACTTGGGCTGCTTCTATATCTGGTGATTGTAAATAATGCTGCAATGAACATAGGAGTGTGTATGCTCCTTCAAATTCGTGTTTTGGGTTCCTTCAGATATATTCCCAGAAGTGGGAAATTAAAAAATGGCCTAAGGGCCAGAGGATACACTTTTTCAGAGGACATACAGATGGCCAATAGACTATGAGAAGATGCTCAATATCACTAGTCAGAGAAATGCAAATTAAAACCACAATAAGATGCCATCTCTCACCTCTCAGAATGGCTATCGTCAATAAATCAACAAACAAGTGCTGGCGAGGATGTGGAGAAAAGGGAACCCTTTTGCACTCTTGGTGGGAATGCAGACTGGTGCAGCCACTGTGGAAAGCAGTATGGAGATAACTCAAAAATTAAAAATGGATCTGACTCATTTCAGTCTTATCATGTTTTTCTCATTTTCTCAAACACCAATCAACAATTAGCAAGGGGAAGAGATAAAAATCTGGTTTTCTGATTATCCCTGTAAAAATCTGAAAAGATCATAAGATTAGAATAGCCATGAGCTAAATTATTGGAACTCTTACAAAAGCAATAGAAATTGCTTAACATAGAAATTCATTCAATGATAAAATAACATTTAGAGAAAATTATTTATTTTACCTTATTAATATTGGTGTAAAACTGTTCAATTGGGCATCATGTCAAAACTGAGCCTTTTATTTCTTAAGGGAGAAAAGGTAGGCAGGAAGTTGATCAAGCAAAACAATAAGAAATAAGATTTTGTAAAATAAGTAGATTTTAATTGCATCATTGCTAAAGTGTTATTTTTCCCATCAAGTATATTAACTCAACTTTCTATATGCTTCATTGCATAACACCAAATTTACTTACTGTTTTTCATTTAGAGTTTTGCTTCTAATCTTCAGTCTTTTGGATAAATTGTTAAGTCTATATATTTTTACCTCACAAATAATTAGATACTACAGATTTCATAAAAGTAGAGAGTTACAGAGTTCTGTGTGTGTGTTTTTTTTTTTTTTCCTGGTTTCTTCTTTAGCGATATTTAGAAGGGATGAAGCCATAAAAAAAACCAGAATTATCTTCTGGCACACGGGTCACTTACAGTACAGGTTTCCCCCGCTAGTTGAGTGTTCCAGGAACCCATCTGTATCAGTGTACCAGCTGGCATTGTGAGAAACTGCATTTGACTTCAATGAATTTTTTTGAAGACTCTTTCAAAGCTATTGCTCATTTCTTATGGGCAATTTACAAGCACACCTGCCCGCACTGCGCTGACTGTTCAGCAGTTTTTGACTAAAGGGGATGACCCTCATGCCCCACCCAATCTTGCTCCTGTCGACTTTGTTTGCATGTTTGTTTCTGTGGTTGAAAAGAAGTCCTCTAAAGGAAATGTTTTACTGACGTGGAACAGGTGAAACAAAAAAAAGGGCGGGGGCACTACAAGGTACCAAAATTGACGAGTTCAAAAACTATTTTGAGCAGTGGAAAAAAACGTCTTGTTAGGTGCATTGCATCAAATGGAGAGTTCTTTGAAGGTGATTGAAGTTTAAATGTGTAAGAATAAATACATAATTTTTTTATAAATAAATTATGTTTTGGGGGTCCTTCATTGTATCCATTGAGGGGAATTTAACATTAAATTTGAAATTTATACCTAAAATAAATTGTCATATATATTCTCAATATAGGAGACTGAAGAAGTTTCCAAGGAAGAGATGCCCTTGGTTGCTCTTTTGAACAGTTATTTATCGTTTTCAAGCTTAGGAAAGAAATGTTAACATGATTATATTTTTATTCAGTTAATTAAATTCTTAAAAATATTAAGCTTGATTTAAAAGGAAAATAATGCTAAGATTACAATCTCAGTATAATCTCACTTTTTAAAAGTCTCAACAAAATATTAAAAAATTGTTTTTTAAAGCAAAGAGTAAACTTGGCACTCCAAAATGTTCATGTATGTTTACATATATTGAATGACATGTTTTCACTTCTGAGTAATAGATTACTTCAATATCAGTTTACCATAAGTAGTAATGAGAGCAATATTAGTACCAGGTACCATTTGTGCTCTCATTTAACAAGTATCTGTTTTACCACTGTGCTAAATGATGATAATTTGAAGGTGAACATATATATATACCAAATTCTTTCTGCAAAGGAGCTTATAATATGCCATAGGAGTCAGAAATCAATGACATTAACACATAAGTAAATTTAAATCAGAACTGTTACAAAAATGACACCGGGGCTAGTGGTACTGTGAAAGAGTGTGTGAAGGGTGTCTGCCCTAATCAGAGAGGTTGGGAAATGACATTGTGAGATTTTAAGGAGCAACTGGAGGTGTTGGGGCAGGAGGAGCTGCTTCTGGGCAGACAGACCAGCCCGCATTAAGTCCCCGTGGCAGGGGGAGAGTAGACATAGTTTAGGAAGTGAAAGAAAATCAATGCTACCATTCCAGTAGATAAAATCCATTCCATGACAAGTCCTCCAGCTCAGGTCAAAGGCTTTGATATTTCTCCTAAAAATTAAGAGAATACTAATATGACTTAGTTAACAGGTGTATTTTTGGTATTGATGAACTAATGTATTTTTTATTTTAGAAAATTTTTCTGGATTCAGTGAAAATTTTAAAGAAAAAACAAGATGAGGACAAGTGTGGCTTTGGGAGATAATATAGAGAACTGTACTTACCAATATTTGCTTTCAATTCAATGAACTTACAGATCTCTTATAGCTAATCCATGTAAAATAGACAGCTATTCTAGAGAATTAATTTAAATAATAATTAATATTTTTTAAGAAGCTAGGTAAGACTAGTTAAGGGAGCTGATGTCTATTTTATCATGGGGTAAAGACATAGAACAAACCCATTAATTTTGAACTCTATTTTTTATTGCATTTATTGGGGTGGCCTTGATTAATAAAATTATATAGGTTTCAGTTATACAATCCTACAATACATCATGTATATATTGTATTGGGTGTTCACCACCTCAAATAAGACTCCTTCCATCACCATTTATTCCTCCCGTTAGCATCTTCTACCTCCAGCCTCCCCTTCCCTTTGGCAGTCGCTGTGCTGTTGTGTCCAGGTTGTCTGTGTCTTCTTTTTCCTTGCTTAGTCCCTTCACCCTTCTCAGCAGCCCCAGCCCACTCCCCGGTGACAGTTGTCAGTCTGTTCTCTGTGCCCAGGAGTCTGTTTCCACTTTGCTTATTAGTTTATTTTGTTCATTAGATTATGCATATAGGTATGATTTTAATCTACAGTTTAAGACTGACAATATGAAATTTCTGCCTTGTGATTATCTCTTTATTTTATAATTTTCTTAATGTCCATGGGATTAAAAATACATTTATATAGCCATATATCTCCACTCTTTGACCAATATTGGCTTTGCCTTTGTTACTGATGACTTAGATTTCTGCTGGGAAGGGGTGGCTGACTTCATTATTCACTTTGAATCCTTAATAATGATGATGATAACAATAAAAACAAAATAATAGCTAATATGTGTTATTAGTGTATACAATACAATAAACACTGTTTTAAGAAGTAGTATCTCAAAAAACAAAATTCTGAGAAACATTATTACTATCTTAAAATACAAGGAAATTTAAGCTTGAAAAAAGTAACTCATAAAATTATATAGTTAGTGGTCATAAGAAATTGAATGCAAGCCAGTTTCTTTTTTACTCCAGAACCCATATTTCAAAGTCATACTTCCCCTTATCAGGAAGCAGTGGGGGAGGAGATATTGTAAATAGTAAGCAAAATTATTCTTTACATTGCCACTTTCCAGCCAACCAGTTTATGGAGATATTAAGTACAACAGACAAACACTATTTGAGGTAGAGAATAAAAACAAGGAAAGCAGAATTTTAATGATTACTGGCAAAATCATAAGAACATAGGTATTCTACATTAACACTAAGATTGTTGTTTTCAACTTATTTCAAATTTCCAGAAAATATTTAAAACAATGGGGAGATAGATTTTTAGAAAAATTGCCTTCTTTTCTTTTCTCATAAGAGACAGGAGTGTAATATTTCCTTTTTTTTTCCTACCCATTTTTCTTCCTAAACCTTTCTACAGAAAATGTTGTTGCTCTGTAGGAAAAAAAAAGAAAGAAAAAGATTTTACAATAATTTAAATAAATGTTTTTTTAAAGCCTTCCTGGCATATAGAAAAAGTAATAAAAATGAAACTGGGTTGTTCAGATAATACAATGATGATAGTTGGATATTTTAATCTCTTTCTCTAGAGAGAATTCAAGGCATCACGATTTTTCCTCATTATAATTAGAGTTGGAAGGAGCTTGTAATGGAAATTGAATACCATGTGTGGGTTTATAAAATGCATTGTGAGGAGAATATGACATGCTTAGTTGTGAATATGGAAAACTATTCTGTATTCAATGTTTTAAACATTTTTTACATAACTTATTTGTTGTAGTCTGATTTTAGTAAGATTGAACCTTTTTTCTCTTCCTTTAATGCTGCCCTCTGTCTTTGTTTAGTCCTAAAAGTTAGGTTTTACAGAAAGTTTTTTTTTAACTCTCAACAAATAAAAGTCTACTCAGATTAATCAATAACAATCCCATCACTTCCTTCTTTAATGAGAGGGTCCAAGCACTGGAAATATCTAAACTATGTGCAAAATTTATTTTAAGTTATGGAGCACAATAACCACATAGTTTATTTAATGCTTGCAAAGAGAACACATTCCTGTCACTGGAAAATTATATGTATAATACCTAGAGTTTTATTAACATTCTTGTATATCCCCCAAAGAAGTCTATGATACGAAGACATGAAGTCCCATTTTCCCTATTCATACATTCTTAAAGCACTGTGAAAAGAAAAATAACATGCTAAAATTGTTTTGTTCTTTGTGGCTCTACTCGGGTTTAAGTTAAACCCAAGTCTGCATAATTTCCTCCATGGTTTGACAATTCACCCGTTGTTTAGTTCAAACCCAGTGAAAGCTTTTCTACTAGATAAAGGCTTGATTTGGGGGAAGCCATTAGAGAACGCTGCAAAATAACAGAGAAATGAACAACTCTCACCTTGATTTGTTAATTGAGGTCGTTGGTTAGCTTTAGAGAAAACTGCGTACACAATTAAGCAAGCGTTTCACACTGCCCTTCCTTGTTAACTGGTTTTGAGATATTATGCTCCACAGAAAATTGATAGGCGTGGTAAACACGTTCTAGTTTCCTAATTAGCTCAGATAGTACAATTACTGGTGTTTGATATCTATCAACAAAACAAAGGTGCTTTAAATGTCATAGAAACGCTAGGAATAAAGCACAAAGAGATTTCACACAACTAACCATCTGAACGAAAGTTGAATTCTTGTTAGTTCTGCCTTGCAATGTAGAAAACTCAACTTAGAGAATGACAGAAAAAAAACCACTTTGATTTAAATTGCTATTTCTGAGAGTTAGGCATTTTAAGGTATATACTAGCTCTGTGAAACCTTACATTAACTTGGAATACTAAACTAGTTATTCAAATAAGTCTACTTAAATGACTCCACCAAAACTGTTCCCATTCTGTAGTCCCTCCTCCATGCTCTGTAGGTCACCTGTAGGCATTAGGAACCAAGGGTTCCATCCTACAGAATGCAGGAGTCTCTGCAAGTGCAAATGTGTTGGTCCTTCAGACTGAATTTGTATTCAAGTATGAATTTTTAGAATTCTAACATCATTTCACCATTTCTAATATACATGGAGTCTTCCCATTGTGCCCACCATTCATTCATTTGGTTACTAAACTGGTGTTTTTAAAGTAACTACTTTGTGCTCAGACAGTGATAGTGTGTGCTTGAATGCCTTCTACACTAAGAATGTCCCAATGTGAAGGGTGGGTTGTAATGATAGCCCTGGTTGACTTCTCAGTATCCATTCGTACCTTCCATCTTCTTAGGAAAACCTCTTACTATGCAGCTCTATGACTCAGGGAAACTGACTCTGCCCTCAGCAAGAAGGCACGTTCAAAGAAACAACAGTGCAAAGAAATAAGAACCAGGGGATTACTCTGACCCTCAGCAAACTCACCTCCAGGCTTCATTATTTTTATGTTAGTGTGTGTTGCTTTTTCTGTTAATTGGAGTTATAATGCTTTCGTTGATAATCATAAATCTCTATATCAAAAAGTCCAATATAATGATCCTCCAATTATTTGGAAATACCTTGTTTTATTTCTTATTATTTTGTCATCTTTCTCCTGCATCAAAAAACTAATATAATTTCAATTTTTAACAAGTCAAGATTGTCTGATAATTAGTATATTATACAGAGGAGTTTCTAAATTAGCTTATAATTTATAATATTTGTTAAGGTAATATATGTTCATAGTTTATAAGCTAAATAGGCTAACATGTTTGTTTATATCTTTGGGATGTAATGTCTTTGAATTATCTCAGAGCACCAACTGTTTTTTCCTTTGAGGATTTCTACTCCTGCTATTATCTGGATATACTCTGTTCCCCCTTTTTTTCCATTTAGTTTAGCATTTCTCTTAATAGCAGAGTTTTGTCAAATATCTGGTGATTCTGGGCTATTTGTGTACTAGAAGATATTTAAAAGTCTTACAAAACAAAATATAATAGTGATATATACTTTTCATCAAGTAACTTCTGGGCCTTTATTTCCCTCCTACATCACGAATTTCTATATCTTAGCCTCATTGGCTGGCTTGTCCTCCTGTTTCTGGATTTTAAATCCCATCCTCTGTTAAAATACCCTCTTCTCAAAGAATTCTCTGAGAAAAATATTGAAAATGCTGCTCTCCACCAGCCACTCACTATCTCGTATAGTTTTCAAAGCAGCTCTGATTTTTATTCAAAATTATATTACTCAACTTTATGCACTTATTTAAAGTCTGTTCTGTCCTCCTCCTGCCTAAGCTTCAGGAGAGGACAGATCAAGTCCTGCTTAAATCTGCATCGCCATAGGAGATGGTGCCTGGTACATGATAAATTCTCATTAAATATTCATCGGTTGAATGCATCACACCTAAATCAGTACTCAGTTCAATGTGTTAGTTCTTAAAGGTAGATTGTTCTATATTAAGTTTTCTGGGAGGGGGTGGGTGATAAGAAGAAAGATTGCCTTAACAGAGATAACAGAGAAGTCACTTTAAAGTTACTTTAAGAACTCTTAGTTTATATATTCGATGTGTGCTTGGCAGGCAGTGCTAACTGTTGCATCAAAAATCCCAAAGAAAGTCTCCTGGCGTTTTTGTAAATTAATCTCAGTGCACATAGCTTTAGCTTTAGGACCTGGATGGTTGGGAAACTGAAATAATTCCCCACTAGAAAAACAGTGATGTGTTCAGTGAATCTGTCATTCTGTCAGATAAAGGACTAAGGGAGTCTACTTGATTTAGTCTTGAGACTTTTTTTTAAGTGGTTCCTTTGCAAAAGTGTTCATTTTGCTTAAAGCTACTCTTGGTAAATGATACTCAACAAGGCAGATACTTTAAGTTTACCTAAATTATTCTATGTGTTAATAGACCACTACGTACAAAATTTCTAAGAAATGCTGAGAAGTGCACATGCCATGTTTTGGGGGATTTCATTAATGACAAAAAGATGAAAAATAGACTGAAATCCTTTGTTATTGTTCTTTTTTTCCTATGAATTCAAATATTAGACTTCAACAAAGTGCACTAAATGTTTATTGACTGGCTTCTGAGTGAAAGATGCTGTAGGATATAGTTACTGGCAATACATAGAGAATTACTATGGGAATCCTTTACTCACAGGGTGAACTCCTTGTAAACCAATGTTTACAACACAAACAATAGCACAGTAGTCTGTGCTAAGTGGTAGAGTGGAGTGAAAAAGAAGGAAGGACCAATTACTTCGGGTTTGGAGGATATGTAGCTAACGACATTCTAGGAAATTTCAAAATAAGCTCCTAAGCTCCCAATGCTTTGGGGGGCTTCAGGGAGCATAGGGCTTTGTAATTCAGATCAAAGTATTCCAACTTGGAGTTTTAATGGCCTTGAAAAGCTTGCAGTTGAGTTTGCTGGGAGCTACAAGTGTTGTAGAGCAGAACAGTGTGTGTGAGAGTACACGTGTGTGTGTGTCAGGAGACAGACAGAACCGCTCTAGTGGTAGTTTTGTGAAAGCGGTCTCAGTTATATTTTGATTTTTTATTATTTTAATTTTTATTTTTAACATTTTATTTTTATTATATTTTTTCCATTACCATTTAATCCCCTTATGTCCCCCTCCCCCTAGTAACTACCACACTGTCATCCATGTCCATGAGTCCTTTTCCCTTTTTGCTCAATCCCTCTACCCCCTAACTCCCTTGCCTTAGCTGTCATCCTGCTCTCTTTGAGTGGTCCTTGTCAGTTCAGTTTGTTCATTAGATTCCACATATGAGCGAAATCTTAAAACATACAGATTTTGAATCAAGCTAAGGTTTGATTTTGGCAACTATAATTCAGGCTTATACAGCAGGAATCTAAGAAGTTGTTTCAATATTTGATTCCTGTGTTTTAAAATAACAGTGTTGAAAAGTCTCTATAATTTATAAGCTTTTAAATATGGAAATGAGATCTTCAGTAAGCAACCCAAACTATTCGAGACACGTATGCTTATCCTCCTTGATTATACTTACATTTTGTATAAGAGGGAGGTTCACAGAATAAAAATAAAAAATGCATACTACCAGCAATTATTGTACTTTGCATTTGAGAAAAGGGAGGGGAAACAGAATTCATATCTATGGCACTTCATACAAGTGCAGTAGTAAGTTTTCCCAGATTGGTCTTCATTTCTCTGCCTCCTTTAACCTTGGAATATGCTAGATTTTACTCCTCTGTGGCTTATATAGCATAACTTTATTAGCTGAATATTACGCTCCATTGTCACCATTAATTATTTTGATAGTAAACCTGGATAATAATACTCCGTTTTCTACAGTCTGACTTGTCAAGAGAAAAGTACTCTCGTCTGCTTAAAGAAAGCAAACATCTCTACTGAGAATAATTTCTACTGAAGCAAAACAAAAAACCTAAAATGTTATTTGGCCTCAATTCAATAGCTTAGATTGGAAAGATGTTAATTTTTAAATAAGACAAAACAATTTCTTTTGTACTAACTATACACTTATGTATGTCAGCTCCTCATTTCTTATAAAATATTAGTATTTCCATGAAGCTAAAGAAAATAATGCAAGCAATGAATGTCTCAGTACTTTGGTTATATATTATAATTAAAAAGTTATCTTCTTTATTTTTTTATAATTGCTAGGTTAGGAGTAGATTGAACTTTTGCCTTCAAGGACTTTAATTTTGAACTTAACAAGAAAAAGAAAGAAAAACTGTCTATGTGAGTGCATATCACTTTGAGAGCTGTCAGACTTTTCTGAAAAGGTAATTAATAATTCATGAAAAAGAGAAAACCCTCTCATCCATGGGCATTTGGTCTCGGAGGTATAGACTGAGGTGGAAAACCAAGAAATCCATGAAAACTTATGTAGCTACGGGCTTCCTGCTGATCTGCTACCTTGTGGCCCTGAAACAAAGAAAGAAAGTCTTCCTTCCCACCAATAACAGGAGATGCAAACTCAAAAGACAAACCGTTTGTATGGAAAAATAAAGACATGGCACTTGAAAATGTTTCTACTTGTAGAAAGAAATGCTGCATGAAAGGGTAAATACCTAGTAAGACTCTGCATCTATTAAGTATAGACTCCACATATTTTTCTGGACTACAACTATGGGTTATAAAATTATATTTGTTCTCCTGAAATTGATATTTCTCTCTCCGCCTTTACATCTTCATCATGAAGCACTCAAATAATATAAAAATAACTAGAGGAAATATAGAAACCATACCATATCCTACCATTTTCATATAAACATCAATAATATTTTAGAAATTCACCTTTCACACATTTTCCCATAGATAGATATATGTTATTTTATATTAGTTATTTTATAAATATGATTCATTTTTTCAGATATCAAAAAACATTAACTTTCTCCCAATCAATATCCTTCATGAATCTTTTCACAACATTTTTTTAGGCTTTCGGCATACAAAATCATTAGTACATAGAAAAGTTTGGTTATTTGAGATTGCATTATATATGCTGTTAACTTACTCTGCCTTCAAATACACTTCTTAGAAATCTCAATGAATCAGTTGATATAAAGCTATTTAATGGTATTTATTGCTGAACCTCAGTTTATCCAGCCATTCCACTAGTGATGGGTATATGCTTAGCTTCTAATGTTTTGTAACTAAGAAGATATTGCAATAAACCTTATGTAATAAATATCCCAAGACACCTGTGTTTGTAGTTCTATAAGGCAGATTTAGCCTTTTAAATTGAAATGCATATTCCCACTTTGCTTTCCAGGAAGACTAAACCTATTTCCAGAAATCATCTATGAGCTAATATCTTCAATTTCATTTCAAACATCACTAGTTATTATTACTTTAATTTTTGTCAGATTGATAGATGAGCACTTGATTAATTTTGCTTACTGTCCATTTCCCTAGTGACTACTGAGTCTGAACCTGTTTTCACTTATTCATTGGCTTGGCTGTTTGCTGATATATTTGTTTAATTTTTACCTATTTTCTTCAATTTTTTGATCTTTGGTTATCAATTTATAAATACTGTATCTTATATCAGATGATTTTCCTTATCTGTATTGCTATTTACCCCAATCTCTCTGATATATTTGATTTGTATATGGTATATCATAACATGTGACATAATTTTATAATTGAGTACAAAGGTTTCTTTATGATTTTTTAGTTTCTTTACTTAAAACTGATATACTTAGTTCATTTTTATTGTAATTTCCTCCAAGTATTTACCTTATCCGTTTAATATTTGAGTTTATAATCCATCTGGTATATATTTTTAGTGTGGTGTGAGGTAGTGATAACCAACATTATTTTATTCTACATAGCCAGTTTTATTAACACTATTAAATTAACATTAATTTTTCTCATTGAGTCAAAGTAGAAACTTTTTAAATAAAATGAATTCACATATATATTTGCTTCTATTTCTGGATTCTCTACTCTGTTCTACTGATTTAGTTTATTATTTCTATGACTTTCCCATACCATATCCATTACAGTAACTTTATAGTATATTTTAACAATTGATAAAGCAACATAGTTATGATTAGTATTCTATTTTTACAATGCTTTAGGTTTTATATAAACATGTATTTTTCCACAATAACTTTACATTTATTTCATTTAATTTCCCCTTCCCATTCTCACCATAAATATTAAAGCTCCAATTATAATTATGTTAAAATTCTATATTAACTTTGAGAGGACCGTTAATTGTCTTTGTAGTCTGCTGACTACATGGAAAGGTTTTGTGTTGTTCAATTGTAAAGAATATCTGATGTCAAAGATCCACAGTTCATCTATTTTTCAAATTAATTTAGACATCTACATCATTCGGCCACAAATTATTATGAAAATTGATGCCTGTTTTGCAAGCCATATGAAATGCTGAAGTTTTTTTCTTTATTGTCACCTATAATTTTTCCCATTTCTACCAAGACATTTTTCAAGTTTGACAACATTAATATTATTAATTTTTGGATGTGTAATCTAACTACAGATGACTTCTTGTCCAAGAGTGGCTCTTTGGATTTGTGATGTCAACATAAAGCTCTTTTCTTCAAACACACACACACATACATACACACACACACACACACCCCTTTTCCACTTTTCCTTTCTGGTAAAGTTTAGATATTATTTTTTTTCTTTAATGTCTTACCCCCCTCTACTTAACCTGCTTGAATCTCTGTGATCACAGTTAATCTGTGTTACAAAAAATGTTAATCAGAAGCCAGATGGTTTTTCCTTTAAATGTATAACTTGAAAGTATCAGTCTTTTCAAATCTAAGAATGGAACATTCCATGCCGAGTGAAAATCCTGAGCCTTGTAGATCACATTGTCTGCGTGCCCACCTGCAGTTTGTTCCAGTCGGGTGGGTCAAGGCCTGCCTGCCAGCCTTCTGTGTCTCCACTCCAGATTGATTTCTGGGCCACGTGCCTTTTCCAGCAAACAAAACAGACCCCACTTTGCACATGTATCTTAATGCTGTAATTTCCAAGGCAACAGGATTTTGCAGGCAGCCCCAGATTTAATGTTAATGTTGTCCTCAGAATGCTTCCACTTTGTTTATGGTTAATCAAAATAGTGCTGCATTTACATTTGATATAAACTCTACCCTTATCCCTAAACCCTTCAACACCCCTGCTTCTTTCTTTAACAAGAAAACTGCATTTGCTTGCAATTCTTCCTTGCCTAAATAAGAAATAAATTTAGCTTGTGCTTTTCTGATATGTGTGAACTATGATTACTTTGAACAAAGCTAATAACCTCAAAAATACTCATGCATTCTGAATCTCTGTGAACTTTTTGGAATTCAAAGTTTACAAAAATTTTTGGAACCATATTGTCTAAATGTATATATTTTAATTGTCCAGAGCAAAATTTTGAAATGGACACAGTATAATTTTAGTAAAACCTTCGTATTCTGTACCCTCTCTCTCTCTTCTCCCATTGACACATTTACTACTCACGCTATTTCTATCAGCCCTGCCCACATCTTCAAACGCTACCTGTTTACATGAAGTCAGCTTCCTTTCCCATAAGCTCAACTCCATGTTCCAAGCTCTCCAAAATAAATCTAGTAATGCTTTTGAAGGCAATGCAGGAGAATCTGACAAACATTCCAACTAGGGCATATTAAGCAGAGAAATACCAGAAATTACAAATCATTTCAAAGGGAATACTCTATGGAAATTAAAGGCCAAATCACAGATCCTTACTATAAAATAAGAAATTCATATATCCTCTCATGTTGAGTAAAATTTAATGTATTTGCACAAAGATCATTTTTGTGTGTGTGATTGTGTGTGTGTGTGTGTGTGTGAAGAAGCTTGTGTATACTGGCGTAAAACATAGTATTTGTTTTGTTTAATATATATAAGTCTTCAAAACAAAAGATGTCTACTTCCTTTAAAAATATTAATTGTACAATGGAAAGGGAAGAGCTGAATTATTAAGCTATGAGTCAGCTATGGACACAGATATTTTTGTGGCATTTTTGAGGAAGAGAATTTGTTCAACTGCCTGGGAGATATGATACAGGCCCTGGGTGGGGGGTGGGGGGCGCGGTTAGAAGCAGTTAGTAGCACAGAAATGCTAAGGAGAATTATACTCTTTTCTCTGCATGGCAGGAACAAATTGTTACTAATTTCCTCCAATTATCAACTGGTAAAAAAAATACACTAAATAATTTTAGAGACAGTAAATGGTTTTGTGTGTCTCTTGGAGTTACATCTATTTTGCTGAGTTTGAGGAAGCCCATCTTTGTGCATTTTTTAGTGAAGCAAAATAGTAAATTGAAGCACTGAAATTATTATTAGAAACCAGTGTTCAGATTTCAGCTCTACGACTTTTAGATTATGTGATTTTGACTGTAGATAACTGTTCTGGGCTTCTACATCCTCAGGCATAAAATAGTTATTTTGGTATTGCTTCTGTGGCTGCTTACCTTGCCAGGTTGTTCAAAAGATATATATTAGATGAAGTATGAGAATAACATTACCTAAATACTGGCTATCTTGTAGTTCTATAATTATTGATAAGAATATAGGTGATGGAGACTTTTAGCATACATTTTATAGTACATAAAAGATTTTCTAAAAACAGAGACATTAAAGAAATCCTGTGGTGGACAGATTGTGAGGTGTTCCCCCAAATCCTCATCGATCCTGATGTCCACACCTTCCCGCAACCACCTCCATGAAATACAGGAGGGACCTGGGACTTGCTTCTAGTTAGTGTGATTTGACAGAAAGGATAGGATGTCACTTCTGTGATTGTGTTATATTAAAGAAGACACTGTCTAGCTGACAGACTCACTCTAATCTTGCAGGGGTGTCCAACCTGCAGCCCGCGGGCTGCATGCGGCCCAGGGTGGTTCTGAATGCGGCCCAACACAAAATCATAAGTTTACTTAAAACTTTTTTTTTTTGCTCATCAATTTCCATTAGTGTTTGTGTATTAATATGTGGCTCAGGACAACTCCTATTCTTACAGGGTGTCCCAGAGATGCCAAAAGGTTGGATACCTCTGCCTAGTGTCTCTGTCTTCATTGCTGGCTTTGAAGAAGCAAATGACTATAAAAACATCTCAGGAAGTGAACTCTGTTTGCCAACAACCCGACTGAGTGGCATTGGATCTGTCCCCAGGTAAGCACTGGTCCTGGTCATCGCCCTGCTTGCAGCCTTGCAGAAAAGCCAGGTAAGCCATGCTCAGACTTCCCACCCATAGAAAACGAGAGTAAATTTGTGTCATTTTAAGCAATGAAATTTGTGCTAATTTGTTATGCAGCACAGAAACCTACTATAGGGAACACTTCTCTATAATGGCATAGAGAACATCTAGCAATTGTTTTAATTTGCTGTAGCTCTTTAGTCAACAACATTAACACTAGAAGAGTGATGGATTTGTATATTAGCTAGAAAATATACCAAAAAATCAATAAAAGTAACTGGGTGCAGGCTTTTGAGTGAGGAGGTCAATAGGATAAACTGATTAGAGTTTTGTGGGTGTATTTGGTAGAATATAGACAGTATAATAAAATAAAATTTGGTGAATGTCCTGGGATTAGAAATGAAGGCCGCTACTTATATTTCATAAGATAGAAAACGAAAGGTAGGTCAGCGGTGACATTCTTCTCCCTTTGATTAATAACAAGTAAAACATTACTTACCTATTAGAGAGAGATCTTTTTATCTCCTGCCCTAGTTTACTGACAGAAAGCTACAAAGAGCTATCAGGAGTTGAAGTCATTGCACCTATAATAATTTGAATCTAACACAATTATCAAGCAGCTACTAACATTATAAACCACCTCAACATATCAGGAGCTTAGATGCACATGTTGAAACATAAGCTTGAATGTCACCCCCTCAGTGAAGTCTTAGACAGTATCTAATATAAGCCAGTGTCTCAAGAATATTATTCTGTTTTCTTTTTATGTATTACTCAAGCACTTTTCAATCATTATCTGAAATTTGATACTTTTAATTAAAGTTTTATTTTTCTGCCCTTTGTTCCCCACATAAAAAATAAAATCTACATGAAAGAAGAGATCTCATCTGCCAGGCTCAAAAAATGGAGTAATGAATAGCATACAGATAAATAGGGCACGGAACCTGTCCCAGAGTAAATTACAAATAGACAGGGACAGTGGGTTAAAGGATCAAGTGACCGTCACCAGTGGGATTCGCAGGGGAAGCACTGAGGTTTTCTGACCATCGGAAATGCTGTCCACATTTCTCAGATGTCTAAACACCACATATTTACAAATTTCAGCATACATTCCACTTTCATACAAAGGTTTTATCAAGACTTTTCCCCATCTCTCCTCACCTTTCCACTGAAACAAGTCTATTTTATTGTTTATCTTGAAAACATACATAGGATGTTTTCTTTGCCCTAGGCACTGTTTTAGGTGTTGGAGACACTGATGAGCATGGGGTTAGAGTGTGTACATGGGTGAATACAGGTGTTAATTGAACAACCACATAGATAAACATGTAATAATGGACAGTGATGAATATTAAGAAAGAGATCCTAGGAGTTTCCAACCTGGTAAGGAGGCTTAAAGTATTTGGTTGGAGATGTCAAGAAAGGCTATCTTAAGGAAATTGGGCATTTGATCCAAGGACTGAAGGATGAGTTGGAGTTAATTAAGGTGAATGCTGGGGCCAGGATTAAGGTGGACATTCTGGACTAGGAGATCAGCATGTCTGGAGGTTGGGATGTGGCTGTGAACTTGAAGAACTAAAAGGAAAGTTGGTACAGGGAGGGGATGAATAGCAGAAATATACTTATCAGTCCTTTATTTTGTCCTTTCATGCTTAAAACGTCTTCTTTACCTGATAATTATTTGAAAGATATCCTTCAATGTTTTCTTCTAAAAGTTTTATAGACTATTTTTATACCTTTGGGGTCATTACTCCTCTGAAATTGCATTTAAATCTGATATGAGGTACTATTTATTTATTTATGTTGATATAGGACACTGGTTTTCCCAGTTGATGGGGACCCTGGCTTGTAGGGTCCATGGCGTTGTGGCTGAGATGAGACAAATTCACAGGGACTACCAAATCCTATGGAGGAAAAGGGACGGCACAGACACTCTCTCAAGGGGAGAGCACCTTGGAGCGCCTCAGCCACTCTCTCAAGAGAAGAGTGGCTGACCGTTGCCTTGACACGCTTTTATTGCTTTTCTAGGCACATTACATTGAGGATGGTTCTCATTTACTATGCACAGGTTTGTTTTAGGTAGTTACCTTTTACAGAAAACAAAGGAGAGGATATTGCTAATTACATTAAAAGGGAAGGCTATTTGCAAATGCAAAGGGAAAAGTAGTTGAACTGGTTACACTCATCTTTGGAAGGTTTGGCATAGATTTTAGGAAGTTAATTTAAAGATATGCAGTAAACCTTTGCTATCTCAATTCAAGATGAGGGAGTTTTAGCAAAAAGTAAGCCTCAAAAAGGCCTAGGTACGGTGCAAGCCTGATTTCCCATGGGAGAACCTATCTGTGGGCGTGGGTCCTGTGTACTGGACCTCGCTTTCCACGGGCCTTTCCGAGGGGGAGCTGGGCCCACGCCACGCAGAACGGTCTCCTATACCCAGTGCCAATTATTGATGAATCCATCTTTTATCCTCATTTTAATGTCATCATATGTATAACATTTATTTTAGATATGTTTCTAGAGTTTCTGTTTAATTCCATTGCCCGTTCTGTACATAACTAGTTTTAAAACTAGTTGCTAGTTCTCAGTTATTTAAGTTTAGACTGAATTTTGATATTTTGTTAGTCAAATTTTCTCACCCATTCTTCTTCAAAATTGCCTTGACTAAGATGATATCCAGAAAGACATTTAAGAATAATCTGTCTCCAGTAGATTGGTTACTTAGTGACTGCCTTGAACATTGTCCTCTGGGCCCAGTGAGTCTACAAAAGGACTGACTGCTTACAAACACGACTTGATTTGTCACAAAAAAGCTCTATTTAAATGATCAATAAGGAATTTGTGCTGCAGAGAGAAATCAACGCTCTTTTAAAATATGTTGATTTTTTAACGAAATAGTTTATATACTGATTTATAAAGAAATCTCATTAATTACCAAAAAGTATATATTTTAGAAGTCATATCTCTGATTAAAATGAAGGTAATAGCTTTAAGCATTTTGGATTTTTACTTTTCTATATGTGTCTGAATCAGTTTTTCTTTTTAAAAACTTTACAAAATTTTTTGAAGGGCAACTTTGAATTTATTGAGAAAAATTGACATCCTTATGATATTGAAGCTTCCCATATATAAAAAAAAATCTCTATATTTCTCTTTTTACTTTTACATCTTTCAATTACATTTTGTGATTCTTGTGACTAGTTTTATTCCTTAGTACATCATTATTTTTGTGATATATTTATGAACATTTTACTAATTATTTATAATTAATATATAGGAATGCTATTGATTTTTATAGGTTGATTTTGTTCATTTAAGTTGCTGAATACTTTTGTTAATTCTAATTAGGGTATGTGTAGACTTCATTGATTACATTTTCTGGGATTTTATCTATAATATAATTTTTTAATGTTACTAGTCTGATATTGTTCATATTTTCTCATTTTCTCTTATATTATTTTTTTTATTTTTGTTATTTACTTCCTTCCCTTTATTTTGGAATACTCAGTAGCCCTTTTCCTAAATTCTTGACTTGGATGCTATGTCATTTTAGAAATATTCATTTGACAGTGAGGATATCCAATTAAACAGCAAATTAAATTCTATGTACATTAAATATCCCAGTATGGAAGAATTCTTACAGTGGGCAGTTTCAGAATCATTCACCAGCTTAACAGTTTCATCTAGATCCCAAGCTTTTATATTTTTTCTGCCCTTTATTCTCATGCTACATTTTTATGTGATGCTTGTTTCAGGGTGGCTTTAAAGCTCCTGTAGTTCTTAGTGTCACATTATCATGCCAACATTCTGCCAAAGAAAAAGCCTTTACCTTATAATATGCACTCTGTGTTATTAGCATAGAAACATTTCTGAGGTTCAATGCAGTCGATTTTTCCTCATGTTAATGGGCCAGGACTAGATACATGCCCACCTTTATAAATGGTAGTAAGGTTATTCTGACTCATTTAGAATAGTCATGGTTTATTCCTGATAGCTTTCTCCATTCTCACAAATATAAATTCTAAAATAAGACAAAGAATAAGGAGAGGGGAAGTGAATGACTGTTGAGTTGGTAATAAAATTTTGTGTCACTCACACTTAACCCTTTAATTTTAAACCACCAAAATTTTCTCTAAGAATTGTTTTAGATAAAGAGTTCACAATTTCTAACATATAGAATTATTTTCTCAGTCCTAAAAATTTTTATTCATTTTGATATATTTTTGATATATATTTTAAAAATATTTATTTATTAATTTCCAAATAGTTAAATTGGTTTTAAAAATTTATGTGTTATTCAGAAACATGGGTAGCCTATATAATATCACTGTATTTTTTTTGAATTTTCTTATCAGTCAAGCATTTGATCAGTTTTTAAAAAATCTTCCACGTGTTTGTTTGAAAGAGAAATTGTTAGGCATGTAACTAATAGGCACAGGGTTTTACATATTTCTAATGCATCCAGTTGGTTGTGTTTTTCTTAACCAAACCCTTGTTCTCTTTCTCTCCTTTTTTTTCTGTCTGTATTTTTCTTTCTGTTTCCTTGATAAACAAATTATTGAGAAAAAAAGCAAGTTATATCTGTCCACTGTGATTATAGATATATTATTTTCTTACTATGTTTATTTTAGTAGAATATTTTAATTGCTATATTTTCCCAGTGAAACCTTTCTTTTCCATGTATTGATCTTGTCAATCCACCCTTCATATATCTAATTATATTATTATATGTTTATACATTATTATGATTTTATATATTTACATATATAAATATATATTTTACATATATATATATTTTCTCTTTAGTTCATTTTGTCAACAGGTTCATAACTCCACAAGTTTTCTTTTACTGAGTATTTGCCTGAGGTAACTTCTCTCTTTGGTTTACTGTTGTGCTTTGTTATATCTTCCCTATGTCTTTTATAAACGCTATTTAACTGAATTTAGGTTTCTCTTAAATTTGGTACTCTTGAAGATCTTTTTCACACATTCCTTTGTGGTTCTTTTCCAAATCTGATTGAGTTGACTCTTTTAAATTGATTATTAATTCTATTGCTAATTTATTACTAAAATGTTTAAAGTTATTGCTCTAGTTTAATTTCATTGGATTGTTTGAAATATTTTTATTTAAAAATCTTTTCATCTTCTGGTTTGAATGTGATGAATCCAACTTTTATAGGTTTTATGTACATTTGTAGTATGTGTGTGTAGTTAGTCTTAAAATTTTAACTTTGTATTTGACCTAAAAAATCTAAAGCTAACTAATATTTATAGTCTGTTTCCAAAACATACAAAATACAACAAATTCTAAGTAATTCTAACTGACTAAATATAATCAGGTAGACTTACGTGTTTGAAATCAAATGAATTAAATATAATCACTTCCCAATTTGTGTTTTGGTTCTTCTGTTGTGGAGAAAATAGGTCCTTGGGGAGCCATGAGAAAGAATTTCAGGGACTGAAATGGGAGAAGTTTAAGTGTGGTGGCAAGGATTATTGGGGTGAAAAAAATAATACACTCTCAAGGATGCAGAGGACCAGCAGGCTCTAGTCGCAGCTGCTCCTTGGTCTTTGCTTATCTCCATATATCTTCGTGATTTTGGGAACAAGCAGGCTGCCTTTTCAACTATCCAACCTCTTTCCTAATTCTTCCTGGGGCTGTGCTGAGCCCTCCCCCTGTCCAATCCCTTTCCTGGATCTTGCAGGGTTTTATGCCCGTATCCTATCCCATCCTTTTCCAAGATTTTCCTAGGTTAGGTTCCTCCCCCTAATGGTTGCCATTTGGGCTCCTATAGCACATTCCTCATAGTTCAGCTACAAGCCTCAAAATTCTACTTTGTCATCTGGCTTCTGCTGTGCCTTAGCTCTGCAGAAGGATCTTTCCCTGCAACATCATTGCTCCTACTGTACATGCGCCTAGTAAAGGAATTTTGCCCTTACTGTTTATCCCTCCCCTCAGTAATCCCCCCTCCCAAAACAAAAAACAAAAAACAAAAAACTGGTTGTTCCTGGAGAGATTGGAAAACTGGTACTTCCTGCCTGCTTGGGCATTAATGTCCCTTTGACAGAGGATGCCTCTGTCTGCTGGAGTATCTGTGAAGCTGTAGCTTCAAGACTTAATCAAGTTTAGCCAGTTTGTATCCTTCCTATTTTGTTAATACTTAACTAGCTGCCTATGCTAACATCCCCTCCCTACCGCGGAAGAATTCTGGGCCCTTGTAATCTTACAAGGGTACACGGATAAAGCACTCATCTTTTGTAGCTTCTTGCTGCTATCTAGAGGCTCAGTCCTGCTTATCCTTGGGTCCAGAGATTCTGCTATCGGCCAAAGGAGGGGGGAGGGAGGCTGTTTCCTCCAGCTACAGCTCCACCGCTGTTTTTATAACCACTGTGCCACCAATCCAAATTTAACGTTCATCTTGAGCGCTTCTGCCCACTTCATTTTAAAGTTCCTTCTTCAGGAGTTATTAAGGCATGTATCTGTTACAGTTGAACACTTTTAAAATCTAAAATATATTTACTATGCATCTTTAGCAAGATACACATTTCCTGTTTACTCATTATCTGTTATTTTCTTTTTCTTTGTGTACTATTTTTATTATATATCTGGTTCCTTTAAGTATACTTTTTAATGGACTTTGGTGTTCTGCAATTAAGAACATTGTGAATTTTCATTTATTTATTTTTTCAGGACTAAAAGTGTTTCTTCAGTCTGAGAATACAAGTCTTCTATATTAACTCTGGGCTTTTTTTAGCTTTTATAATTTCAATAATATTGCTATTATCCTCTCCTTTCTGAAATTCTCTGATATGTTAGAACTTCACATTTTACCCTTCATGTAGCAAATGTTTTCCTAATGTCTGTTCTTCACGGCTGTGCCTCCTTCTGGGTAATTCTTCCCATATATCTTCTACTTCACTAACTCTCTCTTCATTATCTTCAATGTGTTGCTATATCTATGCAGTTAATATTTCATCCCATTAACTGTGGTATTTCCAAAAGTTGTTTTTCTTCCAAATCTGCCTGCTCTGTTTTCACAGACTTTTGCTGTTCCCTATGACTTTGGTTTTCTTTTTATGTATGTAATTAATTTAAGCATACTTACTTGACTTTAATTCTTCAGTCTCTTCATCATTTAAGTGGCTTACTGAGCAGTTAGCATTCAACATGAATAGAAATGTTCAATTCATGTATATATTTCAGACTTTTTGCTAATCTGTTCCAGTTCTCTTGTTCTGAAAGCATTGTTCTTAGTTTAGTGACATTAGCTGCCATTACACTAGCTTCCCATTTGCCATTTAGACAACTCTCATGAAGTAAATTTACCTTAGATTGCCTCAGTTTATTTTGGTGGGAGTTTATTGGTTGAATTGGGTACAGACTAAAAGGATTTAGAACCTCACCTGCTACCCTTCTACCAACCTTAATATTATATAGTTAAGATGAAATAAAACCTTATATTTAATTCCACAATGTGAAGAGACATAACAGGAAGGTAAATACAGCCTTGAGACCTGTCTGTAACTGAGAGTATCTCTGGTTCAGGAACAATTATCAACATTTTGCATGAAAGGCTTATTACCAAGGGGGAGATAGGTAAGCCTGATGTTCAGGCCAGTAGGCAAGAGAGAGTGGACAGAGGCAGGGACAACCAATTCCCGGCCTTGAGTGGCTGGCAGAGAGGAACAGGGTAGCTTGTGTTTATGCAAGGGAGGGAAGTTCTTTTAAATGACTTCTAATCAAATGCATGTTTTAGATGATGCATTTCGCCAATCAAAAAATATTTTAACATATGAATTAAGACATTATGTTTTCTAATTATCCTTCCCTAGAATATTGATCATAATTATATTTAACACTCACAAATAATACTAGAAAGCATTTCAAAATTAATGATTTCAATGAAAATATTGTACATGCTTGATAATTATCTGTACAACCCCAAAAGAGATGCTATTGAAGGTTCAGTGATACTTTATATCATCCCTGAGAGATATAATTTATATTAAAATGATATACTATAATTTTTGGTGTGATGGCATTATAATATCATCACACAAAATAGAATAGAATAAAGCATGTAAATGGAACTACAAAGGCCAAAATTTAAAATCTTTGTCTGTGTGTGTGTGTGTGTGTGTGGGAGAGAGAGAGAGAGAGAGAGAGAGAGAGAGAGAGAGAGAGAGAGAGAGAGGGAGAGTGCACGCACAGAGGGAAAGAAAATATAGGAACTGTGAAAGCTTATGGGATGAGAATGGTCAAATCTGTGTGTGGAGCCTAGAGACTTTCTGCTAGGGAAGAATAAAACATAAAACGAAAAACAAATAAACAAGCAAACAAAGAAACAAAAAAACAGAACTGCATTTCCTCCTCCCTGAAAACTAAATAGTCCTGCCAGCATGAACTTGGTTTGCCCTGACCTAGACTCAGTGGGAGGGAGAATCAATGAAGATGCTGAAGTTTTAAAAAGCAACATAGATGACGTTTATCACTTGCCGTGCTCCTGCATAGAGCTACACTGTCAAAGGATACAAGTGGCTCTGAATACATAAGCTGGAGGACAACTTAACTTCACCTGAATAACTTTCCCTAGGGAGGACGTGGGCTCTAACAACAGGGCTGTGTAGTGAATTTTTTAAAGGCAATACTTTTGAGAGTACAGGCAATAGTCATGTGTGGCTATGAGGGCTGGACTATCGTTTCTCACTGCTTGGATGACCTGAGCAGGATCACCTGGTGTATTAGGTCCCATCCAGGCCAGAGTTTCAGTGGCATCCAGAGGCCCCACCCACAGTGTTATGTTTTAGCTCCATAGCAATGGGAAGTGAACGATCTTTCTTAGATTGGAATTTGTAAAAGAGTTGGCTTTCACCAGTGGGTCATCGAGGAACAAATTGAGAGTTGCCAGAACTCACTCTCAATAAAAAAATAACTATCCCCAAACTTGGACTGCTTGGAATCATCAGAGGAGAGGTGACCAAAAGAAAACAGGGCATTTTTGCTAGTTGAGTCAGAGATGGCAGAGCCACTTTTATTGGAAGATTCCAACAACATTATTTTATACAAGATGATAAAGTGAGTCAAATTACCGCATGGGAATGTCAAATACTGGACTACCCTTATAAAACTGGGTGACTAACAGTCTAGTTGGGGGTTACTCGTTATTGGGCTTCCATTTTCAAATGGCTTAAATGCCTTTCCTCCTCAGCCCATTACTCTAATCATTATTGTTGACATTAAAGTTTTACGCCAGACTGGATTCTTGCAATACAGCCTGGCATGTTCTTTGATACTCTTTTCCTGTGCTACAGCATCGTGTAGCTTTGTTCCTTGAGTCTCCTTTTAGTGTCCTTTGATGCTCCCTACAAAAATATTTTTCTTCCTTGGTCATGCCATAAATCTAAGTTTAGTGTTCCCTCTGCTATGGTTTAATGTTTAACACTAATAAAAATGCTACTTAGCATTTACACAAAGGTTCATATTTTTAAAGTGCTTTGCAAGGACTATTCCTCAGTTCTTTTTTAATGAGAGTATTTTCAAAGGCAATTTGTATGAATATTCAGGAGATGTTATAAATGTGAAGCGAAGGCCCCACTCCTGTGATGATTTGGAATTTAGATATACAGTACACAGAATGGGAAAGTGCTGATCTGGCAACCACTAATAAAAAAGAAGCACATGTACTGTTTTGAGGTCAGTAAAAATACTCATATCTATAACTCTACCTATTTATCTGTTACTTAGGTAGATTTTTTTAATAGAGGACAACATCTATAAAATAGGACTTTAAACCTCTTGAGTCTCTTTATTAATACGACATTTGTTAAAATGAGACTTTTTAAAATTGAAAGCAAGTTTCCATTGAGTCAGAAAGAATTTGTTACTTAAGATTTCAAGTTTATTTGTGTTTTTTGTCTTTGTTCATTATGGATATAATTTATTTTAAATTATGCTAATACAGAATATGTTTTATTGTCTAATTCAGATATTCATAGGTAGTCTGAAAGTAAAATTCATTGTCTTACATAATCACTTAAATAAACTCTTGTCAGTAAGTGCAAAAAATATGTTTAAGCTGTTAATAATTCTATCTTTGGTTTTGTTTGCTTATATAAATTTATCACTAGTACTCCAGAATTAGTAATCCCATGTATTACCCAGAAGTTTTTGTAGCACAAGAGAATTTCTGACTAGGGAATAAATACAAGGACAATTATGTTTTTGTAATATTGCCAATGCCTAGGATTGAAATGCACTGAAAGTAGGGATGCTGTGTCATTTATTCCTTGACTCTCCAATGATCAGTCACTGGCATAGGATCGGTATTCAGTAAATGTCTCTGGGCTGCTAGTAACTGATTATAGGTAGAGGAACATTATTTCAAACAATACAGAGAGCTTGTGAGAAAGAATTCTGCTGGAGCCAGCTCTGATTTCTTGGATTTATTGGCCGTCCATTGCTGGGGACTATGCAGAAACTTTCCATCCCACTCAATATTTAATTTAATTGGCCCGCACAACCTCTCTCTATCCTGTCTGGCACCATTCCTTGTCCACCTTGTCTTTGGGGCTCCAATCACACAGGCCTTGGTTCTGTTCCTTGACTCTATATTTCTTTCCCTTCACAGAGCTGCTTTCCTTCCCGCACACTGTCCCTGGGCATCCACTTCTTGTCATCCAGATCTCACCTTAATTGTTACCTCTCAAGGGAGGACTTCCTGACCACTCGAATCCCACTGCTCTCCAAGATGTTATTGTACATGGTTAATCTTGTGTCAGCTTGGCTGAGCCATGGGATGACTGGATAGCTGGTTAAACATTATTCTGGGCATTTCTGTGAGAGTATATTTTAGTGAGATGGACACTTAAGGCAATGGACTTTCAGTAGAGCAGATTATCTTTTTTTTCTTTAAGAAAAGATTTTATTTATTTTCTTAGACAGAATGGAAGGGAGGGAGAAAGAGAGGGAGAGAGAGAAACATCAGTGTGCGGTTGCCTCTCACGTGGCCCCCACTGGGGACCTGGCCTAAAACCCAGGCTGGTGCCCTGACTGGGAATCGAACTGGTAACCCTTTGGTTCGCAGCCCGCTCTCAATCCACTGAGCCACACCAGCCAGAGCCAGATTATCTTTCTTAATGTGAGAATCCTTCAATGAGTTGAAGGCCTAACTAAAAAAGGTTGACCTTTCCCAAACCCAGAAAAAGGAGATGATGGCTTTCAGGCTTGAACTGAAACATTGTTTCTTCTTGGTTCTTGAGCCTGATGGCCTTTAACCTGTAATTTCTGTGTCTCTAGGATGTCAGTCCACCCCGCATATTGTGGAATATCCAGACTCCATAATCTCCATAAGGTCATGAACTGGTTCCTTACAATAAATCCCTTTGTCTATCCATCATCCATCTATCTATCTATCTATCATCATCTATCATCTATCTATCATCTATCTCTCCATCTATTTGCCTTATTGGTTTCATCTCTGCGGAGCCCTGATGATAAATAAAGTTTGTTTATTATAATTTCTTTCCTTACTAGAAGTATGTTCCATGTGAAGTGGCTTTAATCGCCTTGCTCTTGACTATATCCCCAGGGCCTAGAATGGTTCTTACCCTGAATACATGCAGTAATAAATTATTTTTGAGTGTTATAATTAATTGCTTGTTCATAAATATCAACTGCAAAGATACTTAAAAAATAAATAATACTAGGGTCCTTTATATTATCATGTATTCTCTGGTGTGAGTTATAAAACCAATGGTGTATTAACATACAACATGATCTAATTACAAACAAATCTATTGAATGGGAATATTTATTTTGAAATAATTGTGTATTTTAATAACCTTATTACACTTTTAATAGTAGCTTAATCAGTAATTGCTTATTGCATGACTAACAGATGCTACATGGATGTAAATTATTACATTATAATATTAGATATATTTAGTAACAAAAATAAAAATGATTAGGCATAATTATTCCTCTTTGCTCCCCTTTTCCTCAGTTCATTCATATATAAAATTAGAATAATAATATTGTCTATCTCACAGTGTTATTATAAAATTAAGTAAATTAGAACAGTGATTGCCAAATTGTATTAACTATTATTAGTATTGTTATTACTATAATTGGCATTAGTCCTCAAGTCTTTTGGCAAATGCACATTACTATAGGTCAATATAAGATTTTATTAATTATATTAATGGAATCAAAGCTACTAACATGGAAATTATGTTTCACTTACTCTCTTTTTAATGAAATTATGATGTTTTTGCAATAACATGAAGGAATTTTTCCTTTTTAAAATTATCTTATTATTTCATATTCTGTGAACTATGCTAAATAATTGCTTTCACTTTTATTTCACACCTTTGAAATATTTGTGAATGGTTTCTTTCTTGCTAATTTAAACATGTTTAGTGCCTTTAATTTTTTAACTTAAGATATTTTGGTGACTTCTTAAAAAAATTTTATTGTTCAAGTACAGTTGTCTCCATTTTCCTGACACCATTCCCCCCTCCCACCAACCCCAACCTCCCACCCTCAATCCTACCCCTCTTTGGCTTTGTCCATGGGTCCTTTATACATGCTCCTTGATGACTTTTCGTGGCTTCTTTAATCATTTAAATATCTCTACTCTGGATGCTCTCCAAATTATTTGGAATGGTCATGCTAAATCCATGTATTATGAGACATCCACATTACAGCTAAACTACAGAATAGCCATTATTCCAAACCACCTGAAATAGGACTGACTGAAAGTCCTACAACCATAGAATTAAAGACGAAACTGCATCTAGGCTAGTAGGAGGGGTAGAGACACAAAACAGGCTGGTCCAAACCCCTGTGTGGTGAATAAAAATTGGAAGAGATATCTCAGCTGCGGAGGTCCCCCCTGACGAGACAGTGGTCCCAGCCCCACAGCAGGTCCCCAGCCCAAGATCCCCAGCCCAAGGTCCCAGTGCCAGGAAGAGAAGTGCCCATAACTTCTGGCTGCATAAACCAGAAGAAATTGTGCTTACGGGAGATGAGGGACATCTGGAGTCCAAGGGAGCTACTCTGAAAGGGCTGAGACACAGACTTACTCAGATTCACGTGCTCTGTGCTCCAGCTCTTGGGTGGTAACTTAAAAGGCATCAGGGACATAGGGGGAGGAACTGAACAGGGTGAAGGAGAGAGCAGAAGTTCTGGCTAAGCCATTGTTCCTTTTCTGAACCCTTTTCCCACAGAGCCAGCAGTGGGGAGCCATATCTGAATCTCCCATTAACTTGGCTATGACTATATGACCCACCCTGGTGATTCCGGAGACTCCACCCTATCCAACTTGTGGACCCACCCAAGCTGTTTCCATTGGCTTTTCCAAGCAGCATCTGGCCTTGGTAAGCCCTGTACCTCTTGCTAAATGACCCCAGGCATAACACCAGCAGCATCTGGCCTTGGTTCACAGCTTGGCTTCCCTTGGGAACTTCTAAGCCCACCACAAGTAGCAACCACTTTCTGATCAATTTGTAGCTCACTTTAGGGGGCCCTGGACAGGGTATAGATGGTAGCTTACCTTGGCCTGCACCTCCTAGGAGGCCTCAGAACCAGTGCACCTTGTGGAAAGCTTCAGACCATGTCAAAGCATCACTACCCAACCACCTCCACAAGTTACACACTGAAGGGGCAGGCTCAGTGGGGACCAGAGTGCCAATGAAGTAAGCCTTTCATTATGGAGAGGGGGCCTGAACAGCTGATCCTCCCTGGTGGTCACTCAGCCAGCCCTTGCACCCTATCAACCTGGGGATAAAACCCTCCCATTGATCTACCAACAGCAACCAAGGCTCAACTATGACAGGATGGTATACACATCACACATGGGGGTGGTGCACCTGGAGTGTACAGTTTGGGTGAATGAGGAGGTTGTGCCACTGGACACTACAGGACACCTACTACATTAGGTCAATCTAGCAAGCTTGGAGATATAGCAGCTCTACCTAACACATAGAAGCAAACACAGGAAGGCTGCCAAAATGAGGAGACAAAGAAACATGGCCCAAATGAAAGAACAGTATAGAACTCTAGAAAAAGAACTAAGGAAAATGGAGACCAATAATCTAGTAGATACAGAGTTCAAAGCACTGGTTATAAAAATGCTCAATGAACATAGGGGATGAGTAGATGAATTTGGAATTTCAACAGCATAAAAAAAAGGATATGGAAACCATAGAAAAGGACAAGTCAGAAATGAGGGATATATTACCTAAAATGAATAATAATTTACAGAAAATTAACAGTAGAGTAGATTAAGCTGAGAATTAAATCAACAATTTGAAATATAAGATAAGCAAAAATCACCCAATCAAGACAGAGAAATTAAAAAACAATCCCAAACCCATGAAGATAATATTAGGAGCCTCTGGGACAACTTTAAGCATTCCAACATTCATATTCATGGGGTTGCCAGAAGGAGAAAAGAGAGAGAAAGAACTTGAACACCTATTTGAAACAGTAATGATGGAAAACTTACCTAACCTGGTGAAGGATATAGACATAGAAGTACAGGATGTGCAGATATTCCCAAACAAAATAAACCCAAAGAGTCCACACCAACATACATCATAATTAAAATGCCAAAAGCTAAAGACAAAGAGGGAATCTTAAAAGTAGCATGAGAAAACAGTTAGTAACGTACAAGGGAGCTCCCCCAAGACAGTCAACTGATTTCTCAACAGAAACTTTGACAGCCAGAAGGGATTGGCAAGAAATATTGAAAGTAATGAAAAGCAAGGACCTACAACCAAGATTACTTTATTCAGCAAAGCTATCATTTAAAATCAAAGGACTTAGAAAGAAGTTCCCAGGTAAGAAGAAGCTAAAGTAGTTCATTACCAGCAAACAGGTAGTAGATGAAATGTTAAAGGGTCTTCTATTAAAAAAAAAAGAAAAACTATAAAGAAATGAACAATAAAATAGCAATAAATACATATCTATCAACAATTAAATCTACAAAAACAAAATAAGTGAGTAAGCAGAGCAGAAACAGACGCAGAGAACATTTTGATGATTGCCAGATGGGAGGTGGGTGGGGAGGATGGGTGAAAAAGGTGAAGTCATTAAGAAGTGCAAATTGGTAGTTACAGAATAATCATGGGGATGTAAAGTACAGCATGGAAAATGTAGTCAATAATACCCCAATAACTATGTATGATGTCAGATGGATGTGAGATTTATCAAAATGATCACTTAATAAGTTATGGGATGTCTAATCACTGAGGTGTATACCTGAAACTGATATAATATTGTATGTGAACTATAATTGAAAAATTAAAAAAAACAATATATTAAGAAAATTTAAAATATATAATCTCAACCAAATTTATTTCAAACTAATATTTCTAGACAGCCAATGAAAATATGTTTATTTCATTCCTTCCTAAAATGCATGATATATTTTTGTCACATTGGAAATTATTTATTTTTCTAATATGTTAGGCCTGAGCTAGTTTAGAGACACACATACACAGAGACATACATCTACTGTCACTCACCCACAAACACACACATGCACATGAATTATTCCTATGGTTGGCTTGTCAAAGTCTTCTGATAAATATTTTATGTTTATTTTCCATTGAAAGTCATAATTATCAGCAGTTTTCAAATATGATTCCTAAAGGGTCAACTCATGAGCTTTAATAAAAGTCCTGTTACAACTTTCTCTTGCTTTAAGCTAGCAGATTTATTGCTACAAACTGTGCAGAAAAATTAAAAGGCCTTGTGTTTCTATCAGTTTTAGGTTCTGTTATCTATGTTTGCTTATCCCTTGCCTTAGAGCTCAACACTCAAAGACATTTCTATGGGGACTTTAAACATGCAACAAAGATGCTATTGAGGATAGAATAATAATGAATTTAGTAAAAAACTACTACGGTTCATTTGCTGTTCCATCATTGGGCATACTCTTGTGTGATGCTTTCTCTGGTCTCCCATCATTGAAGCAAATCTGTCTGATGGTATCCTTTCAGGCTATATAAGAGTGAAGGAATGGCCCTGTGTCTAGGCAGAATGAATATTGAGTATAACAAAGTTAAACATGCCATTATTATACAAACTCAATTTTTTCCAAGAATCATGCCATACTCCTTTATCTCTAAAAAGTTCTGCTTAGAGTTCTTCACATTTGAAGCAAGCTTGTCTGGTTCCCTTATGTTGATATTGCCTATACATGTCATGATCCCTAATGAAAGCATCAAAGCTATAATTGTGCATCTCAAAACAAGATATAAAAAAATTCTCACTCAATAGCCAGTTAGAATTTAAAAAATATTAAAGTAAAAAAATCTGTGGTAGACCTCAGATCATAATATGTGCTGCTCAGATAGCATGAGTAAGTAAATAAACTGACTTTTTATTAGTAAAATGAAGGTAAGAATGAGCAGTTTCATAGTGTTGATGTGAGAATTAAATAAGATAATCGAGACCTGTTCAAGCATAAAATTGGTAACATATCCATCGCTATGACAGTGTTACTGTTTCTCATCCACAGTAGTGTAGAAATGGGTTTTTTTAACACCATTTTATCTTTAAATGATCTGTCATTTCCTCATTATTTCATTTATATGCATATCACTTCTATTTTGGTTTCACCGGTTTTAATTAATCAGTCATTTCCATTTATGAAGATTTCTCTACTTCCTCCACTCTTTTGGTATCATTCTAATACTCCCAGAATTTGTCAAAATAATTAAAAGTGTTTAATGAGTCTACAATTAACTTAATTCAATATGTTAACTAGCATTGAGTTCAGTTGACATGCCTATGTTTAATCTTCTGATAAGAGATAAAAGAATCTTTTATCTTTTTGCAAAACTAGAAATTTGGAGAATTCTTTCACTACCTGGTGAATTCAATTTAAACATGTAAAATCTATGTTTAATCTACATTTAATTATTATTTTTGTTTCAAGTATTAGGAAACAATATCTTTTACTTTGTTTCTTTTAAATTGAATTACTCTAGTTGTATGGAGATAAAATTAGTTTTAAATTATTTTTTCATTTGTTTTTTATATATCAGCATTTTCTTATTTCACTTCTGTGCATAATAAAATGTGCTTTATATTTCCCTTTTGCATTTTGTATGCATTTGATGCCTTTAGCCTTTAGCAGATCATTGCTCACTGAGCAAGTGCTAGATTTTAATTGCCCCTTTCACTGTTATCCTAAATAGATTGCCTAATTACTTAATGTTAAAACTTAGTTGAATTATTCTTCATCTTTCAATAATCAAGCACAACAAAAACTGTTGACAAAAACAAACAAGTTCACAAGAAAAGTAATGTTTAAATCTTACTCCAGGAAATTTCCTATCTTGAACAACCTTACTTCCTATTCACTCTGGTTGAGTAACTTAAGTTGGCAGCCAAATATAGTTGTTTCTCGTAAACTGAGAAATACAGACCATAAAATGTTACTGGGTATCATGGATTAGAGTAACCACACTTTTCTCCTAAAACCTAAAGTAAATCAACAGATTCTTAGGTTAAAAAAAATCCTCTGATACTATCATGGCTGGTCTGTTCTGTTTCTTGCCATGCAGAGAAATATTAAGAAAAAATGAAATCTTTTACATATAATAATTTCCTTGATAAAATAAACTGTTGTGGAAAATGCTCATGAGTGTCTAGCGGAATGAATGAACAATTGAATGTTGTCAAAGAACACTATCATTGCATTAGTTTGCTTCTTATCCTTGAGTCAAATAGTAATTAACAGAGAATGTGTGATATTGCACCTTTAAACAGACATTATGTGTTAGGTATTGACTAAGTGGCCATTTGCTTCTGTGGTATCAATTTTAAGGTGATTTTATATTATCTAGACACGTCTTCGATGTTGAAATACTGAGAGCTTACTTGGCACAGATCCATGTCTCTATGTTGCTGTCAATGGCTAGTTAAAACTTGTTAATTAAAGCACAACTAGTAAAGTTCTTGTTTATTTATACTTTGTAGTGATAAACTTAATTTGTATATCAAGACCCACAATATGGAGGACACTCTCAGTGGTCCAGCCCACATTAAAAATAGATACATAAGTCTGCCTGCACTGTCAAGAAAACCTGAGACACATCAATCACTATCCTTCAACTCAGCTTTAGCTAACTTACCTTACCATGGAAAATAGGATCTACAAGGCTTGTAAGGAAACCCCTGGCCTCCCTGTCAATCATGCCCTGTTTCCATGTGGCCTCCTCTAGAGCTTTATAGAACTCACTTTTGCCCAAATGCTGCTGGGAAAAGTGTTCTACTGCTGGTGTGTCAATGTATTATCTCCAACTCATGGATTGTTTTCCTTTGAATAAAGAACATCAAACAGGTTAACAAATTGTTTTGACTCTGTCATTTGACAGTAGAAGTCTATGCTTAATGGTGGGTGAGGGTTAGCTATTCTTCTGTAAGCTGTCTACCAGGTTGTAATGAAAGTCCGAAACCAAATGTGGCTATATGGGCACTTCATAGCAAACTAGTATTGAACAGTACCACAACTTGTTCTGTGAGCTCAAAAATATTTCACCTTTTAGACCATAAATGCATCTTGCGTAGAAGGTTTCTCCTAAGCAAACACAATAATATCCTAACACAGCATTTGTCTAATTACCTGAAAAACTAGATCAATTCTAAGTCAATAACGATTCCTTAGAATCAGTGACGGAGCCCATATCTGCTGTTATTGGTATATGGGTACATAGATCTGCCGATAGGAACAGGATGAAGAATATGATAACATTTTTTACATTTGATTAGGGGCAATCTCTATCCTATTGAATCCATCTACTTTAAGAAAAAGACGTATTTCACCAAGGAGAGTCATTTTAAATATCTATTCGTCTCATAAACTACAATTTTAGCCATGAAAACCAATTTCTAATGTTTATTTTGCTAATTAGCAATCTTTTTGACATTGTCCAAGATAGAAAGAGCTGTAGTTGTAGAAGCTGACTCCTGAGAGGCCTTCCTGATTGAGCGACAGCAGGCTACCCTGGGCACGTAACCTCCTGATGAAGAACTGACTGTCCCTGGAGTGCAGCTTAAACTACCCAACACCTAGGTAAGATCACACCTTCTGTATGGAAAGTATTTTAAAATAATTTACAGACATGATAGCATTGGTCTTTACTGTACAGGATCAGAATGTGCTATTGTTTTTGCATCTCAACCAACCACAATGCATGCCACAGAGCAGTGTTTGGAGTAGTTTAACTTGAATTAGTGTGGGCAAGAGTGAATGATAAAAATAAGGAACCAGTTGTGAAAGATTCCTGTCCATTTTGCTATTGGTATAAATGGAATTTGCTCAAGATCCTTGAAACTGCCTTATCGAATTGCCTATCTTCACCATCATGAATTCAAAGCTTGCTCTTATTTTTTTTAGATTCAAAAGATATATAGATGATTCAATAAGCTAAAATTTTTAGAGTGTGTTCAGAATACCAAAAAATTTTTTATCACAGAACTTTTCCTGCATTACATCAGTGTATTAAATGTACTTACTGATGGACACTCTAGGGAAAATGAAGATAAATTTAAGGTAATCATATTCCTAAGACTAAAACAGTAATTGCTATGTAATAGGTGTTTTTCATTATAGATTGTGATATTTCTTCTTAGTTCTACTGGACTTTTGCATTTTCTTCTATTGTAATCTGTGTATATCTCATTTCTAGTTTTCACACCAGCCATATTGTGATTTATTTTACTTTTTAGGTGACTATATTTTAAGAATTTAATTATTCTTTAATGTTTTCTGTAGTTCAAGAACAACATCACCTCTTCCAAATTTATTTTCTTTTTGAAAAATATTCTTTTCAATTCTATACAAGGGAACATTTCTAGATAATTTACATAAAGATTTTTCTGCTTTAGTTGTCATATACATTTTTATTTGAATATAATTTAGATGATAATATTTTTTTAAAGATTTTATTTATTTATTTTCAGAGAGAGGAGAAGGAAGGGAGAAAGTGCAATGTATGGTTGCCTTTCACATGGCCCTCACTGGGGACCTGGCCCGCAACCCAGGCATGTGCCCTGACTGGGAATCGAACCGGGACCCTCTGGTTCCCAGCCCGCGCTCAATCCACTGAGCTACACCAGCCGGGCTTAAATGATAATATTTTTAGAAGAGTAAATAAACTCTTTGTTAAAAAAAGTTATGAAGTCACTTGTTCATGCACAAATTGTTCTGGAAGGAATATAGTACTCTAACTTTCAGATTGAGAGTACTAAAATAGCACCTTTATTTTATAAAAAAGATTGAGAATATATGAATATGTTCTAGATTTGTAGGAAGTGGAAGAAATTTGTTTGTGAGTGTAAATAAATATATAAAAATAATTAACACAAAGAATTAAATAGTTTTCTCAACAGCAGACCATGAAGTAAATTGTACTGGGCTGTCTGGCAATAAAACAAATATCAATTTTGAGCAAATACTTTATATTTTACTTTTAAACTTATTAACCACTAATGAACAAAGTTCTAATAATGCTGTGAAAAATAGTATCCTTCGTTTTGGTTTGAAAAAATACATTAAATGACTTATTCCCTCATTCAGTTATTAATTATTCTTTTTTCAAGACTTATTTGCTATGTCTTGAAGAAAGTGCTAGAAGCACCTAGGGACTGGGAGGGAGATGAATAAAGTCTCTGCCTTCTTCCCCAATTTTTTTCTGAGAAGTCAGACATGAATTATGAAGAACTCAAAGGGTTTGCATGTTGTATGGTTCAATTCAACTATAGGCTCTTCTGTTTTATTTTAAGTGTATGGACAGTTTCTATTCATTGCTACTGTTTGAGAATTAAGTCTGATTTTTTATTTAATATGATACTTTTAGAAATATGTTGACTGTTCTCTACATCATCTGGTTTGACACTAAAAGAATTATGTTTTGCATATTTGTCCTTTAGAGTTTTAATCCATCAAAACATTCACAAATTTCTACTATTTAGCTAGAGTCATTACATCACCATTTGATGTAATGAACACTTGAAAATAGTATAAACAGCAATACAGGTGTCCATACAAAAGAGAGTATGTAAGTAAATAAATTGGATAGAGTTATAAAATAACTATTATTATATAACTGTTAAAATGAATGCACCAAAACTATATGCAATAATATGGAATCTTAGTAATCAAATATTAAATTAAAAAAGTAAATTCAAGTGATCATGTAAAACAATAGATATTTTTATAAAATTAAAAGCATTAAAATGTGTTTATACATATAATTATACACATATGTAATCTCCGTGTATTCTTTATTATACATACATACTCTTTAGTAATGCATATAAATGCAATATAAAATTGATGATGCAATGGCCGACATGGAATTCAGGATGATTTTTTATTGATTTAGGGTGTTGGATTAATGAGAGGGGTGAGACCACGCAGTTGCATGTAGGTTTGTCAAAGTCTTAGTTTTTCTTTCGGCTGAGGGCTCAACATTGCATTGAATTATTAAAAACAGTTAATTAACGACTAAATAAAAGTGAGCCTTGCATGGAGGAAGCATCGATGAGAATGCATCATGAGTCAGACTGCAGAGTTTTCTTAGATTCCAGCTTCCTTATTTGCTCTGTTCCCTGGTTTTGTCATTCTTTCTGAGGCTCTTCAGTTATATGTTTATTGGCTCACTTTGGAGCTGATCTTCTACACATCCTTTCATTTTTGATCTTTTAAAATTCTATCTTTATTTCATTTCTTTTAACAATTTTATTTCCTCTGAGCGCCTTGAATCATATTTTCAGACAAATATTTGGCCACCCGTTATCCATCTAGGTAGTATTAATTATGTGATATTTTGTCTGTTTTAAAATTTCCTTCTTAAGCTCACCTATTTCACACATTATTGCTTTTGTCTATTTTCTGAGTTTCTGAATTTTTGATTAAAGTTATTCCTTCATATCCACAAATGCTTACTTAACATTTTTTTCAAGTGTGCACTGCACTAAAATTTTCCTCTGCTTTGTGTTTTATTCCTCTGAGTGCTTTTATATACTTACATTTTTTTATTTACATTTCCTGTTTTATTTTTATTACAGCTTTGCGTGAATGGTGCCTGCCTTTTTCATTGTAAAAGTTTTTTCTATCTCATCCAACAATAACAATATTTCCATATGTTTCTGGTGAAAGATATTCACGGTTCCCAAAGTCACTTAGTTCATAGGTACCTTATTTTGGGAGACAATATAGTGCCTGGTTAAAAGATCGAGAACTTGCTTTTTGGGGGAGATAAGATTCTGCTTTTAAGATAATACTATTTCTTTCTTATAATCTTCCAATTTCTACCACACTGTCTTCTTCACTTCAACAACTCTCCTATGATCAGACACCTTCCTTTCAATGTCCCTTCTTCAATCTCACCATCGCGGTGCTTTTAGAAGGCCGATACTCTCGCTGTGCACACATTCAAGCCCTTTCTGTTCAATTCCTTAGTAGCTCCATTCTGACTCTCTAGGTCACAGCTGTGTTTCCAGTATTTTCCCTCTTTCAGGCAGGTATTTCTCTCTAGGGTAGGGATTTTATGTGCCTTTTTTTTTTTTTTTGCCACCTCTAGCTTAAAGTAGCTCCTCTCTTTTCCATGCAGTCTTTACCTGACTCTGCTTAGGTATTGTGTTTAGAAGTGGCTCTGCAAGATGCGGATGTTTATTTCTTGACTTACATATAAACTTAAGCTTATAGTATTCTCCATCCCCAGGTTATTTTTGAGAATGGTTTTATTTGCTCTCTGATGTTCCATCTGTGTGGTTTTGCAGGAATGAGTGAAGAGATTCAGATTTAGGCAGCTGCCATTATTCTTCCAGAGCCCTGAAACCCCAGAAGATTTTTCAGCATGAGTCTTAATTGACTGATGCCACAGTGAGAGATTTTATTTTCTCCTGTATATTTTGCAGCTCATGGCTGTGTTCGTGCTTATACACAGGCTGTCTGTCTTTAAAATAAGCATTCTTTCTGTAGTGTTGGTATTCTTTCATTTACTGTTTGACTGGAAAGGAGCTTTTAAACCCTTTTTATTGGAACACAAAACATGACTAGCTACCTGCATAATGTCCATTCACATTTGCACACACCATCAAACAATGTAGCAAAAGCTCCCTTTCCCAAGACAGTGTGGCTAAGAATAGAGGACCCCTTCTTCGTGGATGGCTCCGCTCTGAGCTGAGTGCTCAGGTTTGCATGTGAAGCTGGACCGGATTCCAGACTATTTTTATCCCCTCAGACTTTGGCAAGCACATCCTGCAAGACCTCATATATCAGCTCCCCGTCTCTGCTCCCCATGGACCCACAGCAACCCGAATCAGCACTTGAAATGCAAATACAATGTAGCCCTTTAGTAATAATATGATCACTTCCATAGACTGTTAGCAAGGAAAAACAGGGTAGTGAAGTTTAAAGATAGAAACTAGAATGGAAGGCTCTGAGATTTGCTTCTTATGGGTGGGATTAGAGAAACACACTTATTTGTGAGGTAGCTCTTTCACTCTTTCTATAAACTGTGGACTGATGCAAAACATCATGACTATAGAAGTTAAATGTCTTCTGCCTGGGTGTCTGTAAGTGTAGAACAGAAGAGAGAATAGGCTCTTGCAATCGCTAATGGACACATTGATTTAATATTGAGTGACTGTTATAGCAATAATTTGCGAAACTGTTGAAGGAAATGCTCTGGAAAAATGTGGCTAACAGCTGAATCACTGTGAAAACACTATTTCAGTAATTGACACTAATTACAAAATAATGGCCATTTACTTTGCAATCAGACTGATGCTGACAGATGAATGTTTTATTATTTTTTAAAATTTGCCATCTTATAAAGTCAGCTGGCCTGCCAGAACTGCTTGGATTCTGTAGGAAATGAGCCTGGGCACCGGGAGCGGATCTCTGCTTCACACCTGCCAAACTGTGGAGCAATTTTCATGGAAACTTTTCCTGTCGCTGAATCAACTGCCCTTACTAAACTCTTAAAGATACACCAAGATTTCATCCAAATCTTGATTTCTCTGGGTTCCTAACTAAGCTGTAAAAATATAATTTCTCTTGATACTTGAGATGTCATATTTCCAGGGTAAAAGCAGTTTTTGTCCACATCTTTTTTTTTTTAAAGATTTTATTTATTTATTTTCAGAGAGAGGAGAAGGGAGGGAGAAAGAGCAATGTATGGTTGCCTCTCACATGGCCCTCACTGGGGACCTGGCCTGCAACCCAGGCATGTGACCCAACTGGGAATTGAACCAGGACCCTCTGGTTCCCAGCCCGTGCTCAATCCACTGAGCTACACCAGCCGGGTGCTGTCCACATCTTTTAATTCTTATCTTTTTCAGATACTTGAAGAATATAGCTTTGCTGACCATACCTATTATAAAAATATTTTTGTTGTTAGTCCTAATGACTAGAAATTGGATGTTGTCTTTGACAAGGTTTATATAGCTAGTGTTACATTTTATCTTATTTATTTTGAATATAAACAAAGCATCTCCTTAAATGAATGCTAGTTTGTAATGTTTGACTTGGGTAGAATGTAGTCCCTGGAGAATTCTGGAGACGTTTCTGCAAAAGCAAGGCCCATGGAGCTGAGTCCAAAAAAAGAGAGGTACCGAGGATCTTATTTTGTTTCTTAATAGGAGTTGATTATTTGCCCAGTAATTAATGTTCATGGAACACTGATAAATACTTTTCATTATGTTTTGTAAGAGCTTTTCTGTGTTACTTTTCCAAAGATCGTGCTTTCAGTTTTTGTCCTTGAAAATTTTTTTCTGTGACAATGAAACAAACAAAAAGCCATCACGGCGGTTTGCAGATATATGTAAAGTGCCCTTTGTTACAAAGGGTTTCAAGAGCTCCTGGATTCATGTGCATGGAGTGATGGAAAGAGCACAGCACGGTACTTCCATGGTGCAGAAATAGATTCCAAGCCTGACATAGTCACTTTTGAAGATATAAAACAGAACTTTCCATGCTTTCTCCTTGTATTATGCATGTTTAAAGTCTCTTTATAAAGGAATCTTTCCTATTATAGTGTTAACAATGATACATCTTATCTCATTTGAGTGCTTACTATGTTGTAGGCATTATGCTAATCACTTTAGTGACATTTTCTTATGTAACACCTACATCATTAAATCTACTACATAATATTATTCCCATGTTCTGATGGAGAAACTGAATCTCCATTGGATTCAGCTAATAAGTCTGGCCTTGGAGTTTAAATTCTTAAGTACTGATATTAAAGGCAACATAAATAACAAAATATTGTAATATGGATTAGGTTACTCTATGTCTCTATTTCCTCATTTTAAAATGAAAACAACTTCTTAAGGTTGTTTTTCAGATTTAAGAAAGCAACATCTGTAAAATATCTGGCACAGTGTCTGGCACACCATTCGCCTTAAGAAATATTATTTTCCTTCCCTCGTGTCATTAACAGAAGATAGAGGATGCTCTATTTCCTTCTAGTACTATATTTTATTTCAGAAAATCACCATATAATTTAAAATTTGCTTCTTACATGCAATCCTAATTTGTTTCTTATTAAAACCTTATATTCACATCACTCAACAGAGGCACACAAGTTCAGTTAATGGTTCTCATATCAACACTAGACTGGTAAGATTTTTAGTCTGCACCTCTCCCATTCTTTCTAAACCTTCCTGCCTTTAGCAGTGTGGATTCAGAAAAACTTATGTCACTTTTGCAGACAATTGTTTTGTCACCTAGTTTATGACTGATACAGTTAATACGTGTAATTTGAAGATGGGAGCACAAATGCTTTCACATAAATCAACTCTAATCATAATGTACCCTTGCAGCATCTCAAGTCTTTAGCAAGGATGATGAATTTAGAAGTTCATATTTCTGGTGGAGAGAACAATGGGGCCCAGACTCTATTTGCTGTCCTGAGGGTGATTGGCAATGACGTGGAAGAGCACAGAAGGGTACAGAGAGAGTGGGAGTCAGATGGAAGTGGGAGGATAAATGCTCCCGCTGTTTCTTCCCAGAATGTGTTCTTCTTTCATCCTTGTGTTTGATGTGAACTCTAGATTATGCAGATGCCTTTAGCAGACTAAGGAAGTCCCTATCTTTAGTTTGCTGAGATTTTGCTGTTTTCTTTTTTTTTTTTAAATATTATTAGGAATAGAGACTGAATTTGTCAGAAAACAATCCTGCTCCTGTTGATGGAATCATGTGTTTTTACCTTCTTCTTTCTTGGCTAACTTGGTCATCAACTACGTGGTTCTGAGCACCAAACCCCAGTGTGGGTGGGAGGGGGGTCCCACACCAGGAAGCAATTCTCCTGACAGCAGGAGGGTGTCTGAGTCTTCAACTAAATTTAAGTCAGTTTTGACAATATCTTCTCAAAGTACAGAATCAGATTTCACAGGTTAAGGGCTCAGTTCCACAAAACTATCCTCCCCTTCACTTCATATGTGCAAACCCGAACCTCTGACCAACTGGCTATAAATGGGTGACTTCATAACCTTTTATTTGGTTTGATTAATTTACTAGAGTCCCTCACAGAACTCAGAGAAATATGCTGCTTAATTGGTCACTGGCTTACTATAAAAGGATATACCTCAGGAACGGCCAGATAGAATAAATGAATAGGGCAAGGCATGGGAAAAGGGTGGAAGGTCCCGTGGCCTGTCCAGGCATGCTACTCTCCCAAACGTCCTCACGTTCGTCAACCCAGACGTTCTCAGAACCCTGTCCTTTTAGGTTTTTTATTGACACTTCCTTACACAGGTATAATTGATTGAGTCATTGGCCATGGATAATTGATCCACCTTTAGTCCCTCAGCCCCTTGGAGGTGTCAAGGGGCTAGGGCTGGAAGTTCTAACCCTGTAATTACGGGTTGTCTCCTCCGCAACCAACCCCAGTCCTTAAGTGCTTCCTGAAAGCTTCCACATTAGTGTAACAAAAGATGCTTTTTTCTCTCTCTCAAAATTTGGGAAGTTCCAAGGGTTTTAGGAACTCTATACCAGAAACTGCATCCCACTTTTATTGTTTCAACAATTGCCTTACACACTAGACGTACAAAACCTATGACATGCATGTTCTTATCTGTCCTACTGGCTTCTCTAGCATGGGGCTGGACACTAAGCATTGATTGATTGATTGTAAACATCAATTGATTTAATTGATTACATCAATTGATTGATGTAAACATTGATTGATTTAATGAAGAAGAATGAGAACTAGGAATATTAAAAGATAACTTAGATATTAAGCTTAAGTATTAAAAAATGATTTGATCCATTAGCTGAATTATGGAAGTCAAGAAACAAAAATTATTTATGTATCCAGTGGAGAGCATTATCTTTGGTAAACTAATAAGTAATATTCAAGGAGAAATAAATTTTTTAAAATATTTTATTTATTTATTTTTAGAGAGAGGGGAAGGAGAAAGAGAGGGAGAGAAACAGCAATGTGTGGTTGCCTCTTACATGGCCCTCACTGGGGACCCAGCCCGCAACCCAGGCATGTGCCCTGATTGGGAATCAAACTGGGACTGCTTGGTTCCCAGCCCGCGCTCAATCCGCTGAGCTACACCAGCCAGGCAGAGAAATAAATTTTTAATAACAAATATATAAATTAACATAATGGAATATCTTTCAATATCTTGAATCTGTATTTTGTTTAAATTTGGTAAGTAAATGAGCACTTAATAAAACTGCTCATTTACTTTCATGTGGATAAATTATCTCTGTGAACTGTATTAATTTTTCTCCTTATGTTGCAAAAAACACAGTGCCAACAATGGTACATTTTCTATGAATTCTCTTATTTTACAAAGACTATATTTTAACACAAAATTTAAATTTACACTGTGACAGATACTAGCGAATCTATGAAAATAGGTAACATTTCAACAAGGCTAGCTTTCCTTATGCTTATAAGCTTTTGTTTTTATTTTAAGATGTAAGGACACAACAATACATCATAACTATGATGATAAAACATTTATAATAACCAGCTAATGCTTAACAGATATTACTTTCCCTATTTAGGACAAGCAGTTTCCAAACATTCTGTATATTGTATATTCTCTAATGAATGGAGCATTTTCTGGACTTAAACTTTAAGTTTTAGCTGTTTCATTAAAAAAATGCCCTTTGCTTTTTGGGGTAGCAGGGAAGTCGTCTTCACTAAAGGCTTGTAAGACTTTTTACTTATGGGAACTTTTAAAGAATCAGCTAAGGTTTCAAGCCAGATTTTACGGCTTGCATGATCTTTAGCGCTTGTCATCATAGCTTAAAATATTGAAAGAAAGAAGGTGAGATGATGCAGAGGAGACAGATGGTTCATGGGGAGAGAAGAGCTCGGCAACAGACCTACCACAAGAAAGTAAATGGCTCTGAAAAAAATGCTGAGAAATCTATGCGGTGCCACCTGAACTTTGACCTCAGCTCTTAATGTGAGGTGGAAAGCGCAGCCATTAGCCTTTGCTGCATTGTCTTGAACCTAGAGACACCGTGTGTTCTGAATTTGTATTCATGCATCAATAATTACATTTTCATCTACTCATTACAAATACACAATTTTAACAATTTTTTTACCATAATTAAAATGGAAATGGTAATTATTTCTCTGGCAGGATAGTCCACTTGGTTAAAGTGCTGTGCCCATATGTCAAGGTTGTGGGTTCTATCCCCAGTCAGGACACATACAAGAATCAACCAGTGAATGCACATGTAAGTACAACAACAAATCAGTGATTCCCTCTCTCTCCTCTTCTCAGTCTCTCCCTTTAAAATCAATACAAAAAAAAAAAAATCCACAACATAGTAATTATATATATTTGTATCTGATGAGTTTTCTGGATTTTGGTGCTTAGAAAAGAGCTACATAAAAGTTGCTTCAAATCTTCTGTCTCTTAAAGTGAAAATGTTTGCAGCAGAATTCTTTTTTTGAGAACTCTTTAGGGTAGCCTTAAGTTCCCCATATTTTTTAGGAAATATAAAGTCCCCAGATTAAAGTGCTAAATGTTTCATTATTTATGTAAACCAGGGACGGCATTACTAGGACTACCTCCGTCCCCTCATAAATAGATCATTTCTCCCCCCACGTGTGGTTGTGTTTTGTGTACCTTTGTGCGTGTGCATTTATTTTTAGGGAACTGGGAGCAGACACTGTCTGGAGAGTTTAAAGGGTGGATACGCCCCTTGTGCTGATATCGAGGTCTATAGAGAAGTAGGGCAGGCAGCCATTTGAACAGAAATGACATATTAAATAAGCCAGATTTGGGAAATGAACTATTGATCACTATTATTGCCTCATGTAGGCTGTGGAGGTCCACCTCACAGTCTCACTAAAGCTCTCTAAGGTGAGGAGGAGCCTGAGAAGAAGCGAGTGTGAGATGACCAAGTGCTCTCCAAACTTCTGGGGCCGCAGCGTCCTGCTCTGCAGACCTGACCGAGTTAGCAAGAGGGCACTTAGGAGTGAACTGCACAACATGTTGGAATTCCTCATGAGTTCCCAACAATTTGCTGGAGAAGAGGATCGAATTTAAATGTTTGGTGTCGTATGGTCACTTGAAGTAGGCTCTGATTATTGTTATTTGCTTACCAAAGAGAACCATATATACTCAGGGATAAGTTGTATATATATATAAAATCTGTTTCTGTGTCTCTATATAGCGAACAGTTAATTGAGAGCAGACTTATAACAATATATATTATCATAGAGTCATCAAATTTCAGGATGAAATGGCATTTAAAGGCCAAATAGGCCAATCAGCTCGCTGGTGTCAGATTGAACCCCTTCTCTAATGGCTTGGTCAAGTGGTCATCAACGCCCACATTATCAGGAATCTCCTTACCTGTTGAGGGAATGTATCCAGTCCACTGATGACACTGAACTTTACACATTGACCCAGGTTTGTCTTATTGAACCTCCACGTGTCCTACCACGCAGGACAATGCAGAGATGTCGTTTGGTGTTATTTGAAATAAACTATCATGACCCATTTCTCTTTAAGAGCTTCTTATATATCTTGAATTTCCCAAACTATTTCTCATGGCACAGAATATTTTCTCCATTTCTTATTCTCAACATCACACTTTTTACTTGCTTATTAAATTCCTCTTTTTGAATGTTGGATCCAGCAGAATAAAATAAACTATGTGCAAATAAAACTCTGCTAATCTCATTGTGGCTTTTGAAATCACATTTTTTTATTAAAATAATGCAATGTAATAATAACATATTTAGAAATGTTTGTGATGGACAATTTGAAGAGCTCTGCCTCTCTATATTCTTAATATGTCAAAATTTAATTACTCTGTGCTAAGAAATGTGTAGTTTTCTTTGCATTTATAGTCAATTCCATGATTTTTATATTATTTGCTTATCCATTGGGGCAAATTAAGGATAAGTAAAGGTGTGTTCCTTTCTCAAATATACGTGACTAGAGTGGAAGCCAGGTTTTAAAGACTGACGCTACTTTCGGCTCCAAATCCCATGCCCTGGAATGGTTATGCAAAGCTGTTGGATAATGCGATAATAGTGCAAAATAGTGCCCTCTCAGTGGGTCCTGATCCTGATTTTAGTTATGCTGTGGCGGGGGTGTAATCATTGTGTGCTGCAGGCAATGGCTGATTTGCTTACGCTTTCCTCAAATAGCTTGGCATTGCCATGTAGAGTTTTATGGCAGCAGCATCAAACTTTCCAACCGAGGGGAAGATATGTTTAGGAACCCCGCAGAATTCCATAGCTTGGTAAATGGCTTTGGGAAGCTCTTGAAGAACCTAAAGTTCTAGTTGCCAAAGAAGATACTTGACTCTTCGTCAGCATGTAGTTTTTCTTTTTCTTCAAAGAAAGAGGAACTTCCATGACTAGCAACCTCAAGTTCAAAATGAACAAACTTGTAGTGACAATGACAATGCTGCATTTTCTAGTGTTCAGGATATTTATGAGTCTACAAAGTTCTGGAAAGCATGGATGAGTAATGGCTTAGATTTCATATAGAATGCAGCATACGGCAGAGTATGTATGAAGGCACAGCAAGAACCAGATGTCACCAAGGCTCATTACAGTGCCAAGACGATCGCCAGGAATTCGTTGCCATTCGTCAGCGATAATAATCGTCTGTAGTTTTGTTGTTGTTAGTTTGTTGAGGGGCTGTAGTCAACTTCGAGAGCCATATAAGTGATATTCTAGAATGCTTCATAGTCCATTTTAGAGAGAGTGGTACTTCCGGGGGCCTCATTCACGTTAGCTCTCTGAACTTCACTCCCACTTTTATAGTCCAGTTTAACTAGCATATATTTCTTTCTGTACTTTTACATTCCACACGTGTTTATTTAGTGACTTCAATAATGTACTTGAGAGTATATGCTAAATGAGTTAACCCCTATCCTTAAGGGGCTTACAGTCAACTATAGGAGAAAGACAAGTGTATTTGTAGGGGCACTTTTCATTGTAATCAACAGACTTGGTTTTGGGAGTTCCAGTGGTGTGTCTCACAGAATTCAAGATTCCAAATGTCACCATGCCTTCAGAACAATAGAAATCAGATGTTGTTAGAATGCAGTGTTTCTAGTCTCTTCTCTCCATATATGCTTTGTTTATTTCTCTTCTGCCCTCTGTCTTACTCTGGGTCTTCATCTTGCTCTTCCTTCTCTCTTATTCTTCCTGTGGTCTACTTTATCTTATTATTTTATAGAGGGTCAAAGGTCAGCATTTGAAAAGGGTAAGACTATAAATATTTGAGGCTTTGTGGGCATATCATGTCTATTGTAACTTTTCAAATCTGCTATAGTGTGGAAGCAGCCAAGGAAAAGTATAGCATAAATGGATGAGTGCAGCTGTGTTCCAATGAAACTTTATTTATGGACACTGCAATTATAATTTAATATAATTTTTACTTGACATGAAATATTTTTATTCTTTTGATTGTCAAGAATTTCCTTCAATGTTCAGCAATTTAAACGTGTATAAACCATTCTAGTTCATGGGCCAGACACAAACCTCCTGCTCCATACAGTAAAGTATATGACAGCTGCAAGTTAATGAGCCTTGTATCCTACTACTTAGAACAAAATCATTTCTAAAATTCCTGACTAAAAATTCTTACTGCTTATGGGGACATAAGGACATGTACAAAACGAGCTCTCCTAGAACAAATGTATAAAATAAGATGTAATCAGCTAGGTACTGGCGAGAAAGATGGGATACATTTCTAGGCAAGTGGAAAGTCTACTAATGTGAGCAGTGTGTCAAAATTCACAGTTGGAAAGTTAAATTGCTATTCCAATGTAGCTACTTGGAGAGATCACAATTAAGGAGGCACAAATGAATCTGTTTTTTTCTTTCTTTTGTAAATTGGCCTGTAAACACCAATAAAGCAAGAGGAATTATTACCATCAAAGGGTGTGATGTATAAAACCAAGGAAATTATAGTATTACCTGTTCAATAACCTTATGTGTAGATGGAAATGTGGAGTTTGCTAAAGATAAGCCTAAAAGAAAAAAAAAGGGATAACGTCATGATAGCCCCCTCCTATGCCATGCCTCAGAGATTGAACTTTCTCCAAACTCATGATGGTTCTAGGTTGAATAATGTCTCCTCCAAAATGTTGAAGTCTTGACCCTCAGTACCTGTAAATATGACCTTATTTGAAAATAGAGATTTTGTAGATGTTTAAGTAAAGATGATATCATTAGGGCGGGCCAATATGACGAGGTATCCTTATACAAAGAGAAAATTTAGACACAAGATACACATGCACAGAGGCAAGATAATGTGAAGAGGAGAGAATGCCATTCCCAAGCTAAGGGACGCCTGAGGCTACTGCAGGCAAGGACATAGTTCTGGAACAGATACTCCCTTACAGTGCTCAGAAAGCCCAACTCTGGTTGACACCTTGATTTCAGATTTCTAGGCTTCAGAAATGTGAGACAAAAAGTTTCTGTTGTTTAATTGCCCTGCTTTGTGGTACTTTGTTATGGCAGCTCAGGAAACTAATCAAGGCAGTAATAGAGGAGAGGATACTCTCTTCTGAGTTTTTGCTTTGTGCAGGTCACTGACAGTGTTCCTAATGACAAAACTGATATCAGGTTCCTGCTTGGAGATTAGAGGCAGCCATCTGAAGTCCTTAAAGGTAGATAAGAAATGACTTGGCACTAAGAATCTGGGACAGGTATCAGAGGACCAGGCAGCAGAACTCAAGACGGTTCCCTTCAGCGTTTTCTCCCCATTAGAGTGTGCTGGATTTGTCACTTTACTGGAAGCCTCAAGAACCGTATCACTGTCACGCTGCGTGTCAGATTTACTATATAACCCATTATAAATTCCATACTCAAGGAAAATGTAACTATAGGAATCTTCACTATTTGTAGTTGTCACTTTTTTTTGTTTGTTTTGCCTTCAGGCACTCTGTTTTTTTTTGTGTGTGTGTCAATTCTTTCTTATTTTTCTTAAAAATAATCCTTGTGGAACTCAGCATTATGGAGACATTAAAAATTGATATCTGTCATATGCAGTCAATATGGATGCCAACCTTTCTCTGAATCTCATCTTTCCCTATGCCACACTCTGCCATTGCTTTCAAGTTAGTATTTACTTAAGTTGTAAGCATCAAAATTATGTTTGCTTGATGACTGCCAACTTGACTCCATTAAGGAAATAATTCAGAGTAAATGCATATCTTAAGGGGGTAACAAAGATCACAGCACCATTTTATGGACTAAAATATTCGAAGTGTAAAGTTTCCAACTAGATCCCAATAGTTTGTTCCTAAAGACCACACATATTACATTAAAATTGTATAATACATTTAAATGAATTATTTCTCTGTCTGAAAGAATCTATCAAGAATAGTAAGTTAGTTTCAGCTGAAGTTGAATCATCTATGCAAATTTGGAATGGAGGGTCATACCCACTAGAAGAGGGAGAGGGACAAAGGGACTTCTCTCAAAGCATGGCCCATGTCACGGTGATCTGGCTTCCAGATCAAATGGAATTAATTCGGAATGCTGGATAAAAGCTAAGGAGCTGGGAAGGAAAGCCTGGGTGCAGGAGGAAGAGAGGCAGTGAAGTGCTTGTGAGGGTGGATATCTTCTGACTGGGGTGGGAGGAGGATTAGGCCTAAAATGGAATCCTGGAGAAAATTCCTTTGGGGTTTGCAATAACTTATCTGCTGCCAACAATTCCTATCTCTGTTTATGTATCTTTCCACCAAGGGGCAGAGTCTGTTTTCCTTGTTTTTGTATTTGTGACTTGCCTCTATTAATAGATTGTGGCCAAAGTGACATTTTAGAAGTAGTTCTGGGTTCAGCCCTTTAAAGACTTGTAAACTTCTGCATTTGCATTTGCTCTCTTTCAGTCCAGTTGTCCAGGTCTTTCTTTCCAGGGACAGAGACCCAGGTATGAGGGCCATGGAGGCTGAGACACCATGCTGGTAGAGAGAAGCCAAAGTCACCCTAGTTAACTGTAGCACTAAGGCTCCAGAGATGTGACAGAGACTTCCTTAAACCTCCCAGCTAATCCTGTTCAACTTTAGTGATCATGAACATTTCCATAGGAGGATATCAGCTCAGGCAACAGAGAGAAAGGTGAGAAATAGTAAGGCATTGTTGATTTAAGCCACTGAGGTTTAGAATGATTTGTTATGTAGCAAATCACATTTCCTATACTGAGGTTGAAGAATTATGAACAACTTCTTTCTGGCAGAGAGAATATTAACAGAAGTATAGGGGGCTGGAATAGTGATAGATAATGGAAAATCATGTTTTCTTCCTTGAAAGGAAACTTTAATAGCATAATAGTGCTGACTTTATGCTCTCCTTCTGCAGCCTAAGGGGAGGTGAAGTGAATTATACTCCAAGTTAGGAAGGGGAAACAAAGCCATTTGTAGCCCAGTTCTTCCTGTTCTCTCATCTCGGAATAAATCTCTGTATCAATTCTCTTCTAACCCATCACTTAAATCTTAAAGGGGAAAATTCCCACTTGGAATGATGTATCCTTTTTTTTTTTTTTTTTTTAAATACTGCTGTAATTGCATGAGTGCCTCTGTCTAAATGTGAGGTTTGGTGTCAGGAAGACGACTCTCTTGAATGTATAAACCCTATTCTACAACAGCAGCCCCATCAGAGAATATTTGGTTCCCATTCATCAGCTTTCTTGGGTGATCCTCAGTCACTTAGGAGCTGGGTGGTTAGAGGTACACTGCTGACCCTGCACTGCCTGCTGCTATTAACTTCAAATGTGAGAATGGTGTTTTAAAGCATCATTATTTTAAATACTGTTGTAAAATTTTGTAAAAAAAGTTTTATAACTTCATTATTCATTTTAACTACTTAATCAAAATGGTTTTAGTTTTATAAGATGTTGTTATCCATGTATTTGAAAATTATTCACAGTGACTAAAGAAATTGGCTTTGTAGCTTAGCTTTGAAATGCATTTGAAATCATACTTTCTGATTAGAGAGAAAGTCTTAGTTGTTCAAAAGATAACAAACTATGGCAAGCCATATATCGTTAAAAAGCAGATAACTTTTACAAAAAAGAAAGACTTTTTGCTGTAATTGGATACAAATATATAGAGTAGAAATCCGAATGCCTAACTCTTTTATTGATTTTCTCTTTTTACTCTTTCTTTTGTTCCTCAGTTTCCTCGGCTAATCAGTATAAAAATTTCTAACTCTCCAAATAGTTGTGAACATGAAGTGAATAATGAATAACTATGTGGAAAACTGTGTAAACAATTACAAATATTAAAATACCTTAAGTAACACTTGTATGTTAAAATACAAGTTTTTACTTATTATATTCTCATAAATATGCATTGTTATGTCTTTCTGGGAGTTAGCTGTGTACACTCTAGGCTAAGCGAAACTCTGAAATGTTTCCTATTTGGGACCCAAGTAAATGATTACTGTAGTTCCATCAGGAGTTGAAATGAAGGTTGAGTTACAGCGGTTACCAAATGCAATAGACCTACTTCACTATAGCGGTTTGCTGTCAGCTCACATTTTTAAGTAGCATATATATCCTGCTCTCCTAGACCTGTGGCTGCCCAGTTGACCAGTATTCCCTGATTAAAGTTTAAAACCACAGCACCCTTAGCAGGTCATAAATCATCTCATTCATAAACGTACAGATTACAACAGGGCTGTAACCTCATCGCTGTTATGGATGACTGTTTCTGATTAGGCAAAACATACACCAGGTCTATTTTCTAAGCTCAACAGAATGCCTCTGGTTCCAAATGGTGCAGGGAACATCTGTCATTTTCTTTCTCAAACATCCATCAGGCAAAATTATTAAATCAACATGCATCATTTTGTATAATGGAGCCAAAATCACCGTTATAGAACATAATTCTGGGATTGATTTCCCTGCTTGGAAAATAAACAACTTGACTTCACATTCATGGTTATAGAACAGCAGGGAATTATTATCTCGTGACAAAACTCTATTTTATTGACATTATCTCTAAATGATCCTTTGATAGGATATATAAAATTTAATGTACATTCAATGTAGAAAGATTCCATTCACATCATACTGACATACATCTATTTTCTATTTATTTTACAGCCAACATTTTAATCCAAACATTGTATTTGTTTCTGTGATGTTTACTTCTTGCAGATGTCACTTAGAAAATATAATTCTGATGAAAATATTGATCTAAATGCACAAAGTTTGACCAAAATGACTTAAGAATGAATTCTGACCCTCGTAGTGTGACCTTGGACAGGGTGCTTGCTGTCTGATTAAGCTTATTACTCTGTGAATATAGGTAATAAAATAATAATGTTCAGTTCATTGATGTTGCCTGGATTGGATGGAATGGGCTCATACGTTTACTGTGCTTAAGATAAAGTCTGGCCTACAGTCAGAGCAATATGACTAACACTTATTTTAGAGCATTCACCCTTTTTTAAATTTAAATTACTTTTTAATATAAATATAGTTGGTATGCAATCTTATTTTGGTTATATTAGTTTTAGGTGTATAATAGAGTGATTAGACATTTTTATACCTTACAGTGTTATCACCCACTAATTCTAGTCACCATCTGTCACTGTGTAAATTTATCACGATATTATTGACTATATCGTGCATTCATTTTTTGTTCTTTTCTTGGATCTGTGGCTGAGAGCAACATGTTTAAATTCACTGAGCCATTGTGTGCTAAAAATACCTTCCGTAGGTGTACTAGATAAGGCAATATTTGTAAATTATATTTTCAAATAGCATAAAAATGTTTCTTACATAAATGATACAGGGTGATTTTAAAGTTAATTCTTTAAAAAAATTGGTATTACAATACTATGCGAAACTGTTTTGTCAGGTATTACCTGAAATTTATTTCCAAATTGACTATACTACCCTGTGTATTTTACTGTTCTTCAGCCACTTCTGTTCTTTATCTTCCTTAATTCTGATATGAGCCCCAGAAGGTTGCAACCTATGGACCCTGTCAGTCTGCCCTTCAGCCCTACAGCTTCTTAGGGGGGTGTGACCCGAGGAGGGCATTAACTGGAGTTTAGTCAGAAGCGGGGGGGATATATTATCTTGACCTTCTCTCTACCAGGTCACAGGTGACTGAGTGTATCTCTTCGCTGAAGGCCACGCCCCTTGAAATGGCCCTTTCCAGACACTCCCCCTCTTCTGGATCCGGTAACAGCTTCCTCTCCCTGCCCATTTAGACCGAAGGAAGTAAGGCTCCAGCCCTCGCCAGCCTAGGGGACCGCACTATTCCCTGCTAGTTTTCCCAATTCACCCTTGAGAACACCACTTTTATTAAACTGTCTTGAATTACCCAGTCTGAGTGTGCCATCTGTTCTCTGTCTGGATTCTCACTGATACGTATACTCACGTTTAAATGTAGAGTGAGCAACCCTATCTGAAACATGTGAAAATGTGAAGTCCTTGAAAGAGATGAATTTTATGCTTGTTGAAACGCTTCAGTGTGTTCAGGGCAGTAGTTGAAGTGTTTGTTTTATGTGTAAATTGTTTTGAGGATGTGAAAGTATGTCACCCTCTCTAATACAATTTTTAAAAAGGTGTTAAAGAGTATAGTGCCTTTTAGAAACACAAGGTCAGGTTAGCATTCATTTGGATTTCACGAGGTACCTGAACGCAGATTTGAATTGTAAAGTAGCTGTAATTATCTTTTTAACAGACACAGGATCTTTTCCTGGCAACCAGAACGTTAATTATAGACATTGTGTTCAGTACAAACTTCCATGTTTTTGACAGGCTAAAAGACGAAAAGATACACAAGGACTTCTGTTGTTAGTCTCAGTTTTTGTCTCTTCACATCTCTTTATATGTGAAACTATGACCCAAATGGGATTTCCTCTGTATTATTCATGACTTATTGTCTCCTTTAGAGGAAAACAAAAAAACAAACCACAACGACAGCGACAAAAGCAATGCCTTCAGAGAACAAGGCTGATTTTAGTGCTAGGAGGTAATTTATTGTTTTCACGGTGATAAAAATCTTACTAAATAACGAAATGTGCCTAAACATTGCAATGTTTGGATGAAGTGAATAAATAATAATGCAACACAAAAATAGTAAAATGAAATAATTCTTAGTAATAAAGAGTAACACTCCAGAGATATTAGAAATAAAGCACAACATAAAACTCAGGAAAAATGCTAGAACAAAAATTTAAACTATTATTTTTTGGGGGATGCCACTTTTGTGCCTGTGATACATGGAAGTCACCAGAGTAGTTGCAGGTCATCTAAGTCATTCTGTTGCATGTAGGGCAGGATATTCACACTCAAGAAAACTGCAAACAAAGGAAACTTACCTCAGTGTCCTTGATTTTTATTTCCCAATTTTTTACACCTTATCTTTAGTTATTTTCATACTTCCTAGCTTCCCTCTACCAATTTTGACTAATAAATACTAATATTTTTATGGATGCCAGGGAAATATTTTGCTTAATCTTTTACAAAAGCAAATAAGATTTAAAAATATTAGTTTCTCTGTTAACCTCTTTTCTATTCTGAGTTGAAATGAAAATATTTTTTGTAGCAATTACCTTGGTATTTAGGTGATAGTATGGATATGCCAAGGAAATGAAGAGAGACTTAATTTGTTTTAGAAATAAAAATTAAAATAAAAAGTATGGGAGGATTGGTTTAACATTTTTCAAAGAGGAAGTTGAATGGGAGGTTAAAAAATTGTCCATTTTGTTCCAGCCATGTAGCATACTTTGCATTCATTATATGATTATATATAATGAAAGTCATATATAGAAACATTATTATCATCTTCTCATCTTCCATCCCATCTACTTTCAGACTGGGGGAAATAGCCTCAAATTTAAAAATGATAAAATAAACATCAGCTTGCAGTGTTGCAACTCAGAACACAGGCATCTCTGGGAGTGTCTTAGTCGATGGGGATGGCAATAACAACATATCACAGACTAAGTGGCTTGCACACTAGAAATTTACCTGTGGAGGCTGGAAAAGCCAAGATCAAGGTGATGGCAAGGCAGGTTTCATTTTGTGACCTCTTTTCTTTTGGCTTGTAGGTATCCACCACCTCCCTCTGTGCTTGTGTGATTTTTATTTTTATTTTTAATGAAAGGAGAAAGAGATTTCTGGCCTCCCCTTTTCTTGTAAGGGCCCTAATCTCATCATGGGGCCCACCCTTATGATGTCATCTGATCACATGGGGAGTTAAGGCTTCAACATACAAATTTGGGATCTTACAGATTTAGTTTATACAAGAGCGGGTACTCTTTTTAAATCAGTCGATCTACTGGTTTCTGGATTAGGTGATAAAGGAAGTTATCCCATGGGTGCTTTTCTTTCCTTCCTTCCTTCCTCCCTCCCTTCCTGCCTTCCTGCCTCCCTTCTGGTTTATGTCTAACTATGAGTAAATCATGTGTTGTTAATCAGTTTCTTACTCAGGAAATATATGGTCATTTCTCATTTGATTTACAGTTATGTTGTTTTTTGTGTAATGAATGAATTTGAACATTTCTTCATAGTGTATACTTTAATAGTGCACGATGGTTTTTCAACATCATTGAGCATATTAAAATTTTAACCCGGAATTTAGTATCCAACTCTCAGCACTCATATCGCATGTTTTTAGGCTCTGGAGTGAGAATTTAAAAGGACAAAAAAACAATGCCAGTTGATTTTAGACTTACCTTCTGGTCGCTTCTTTTTTAATGTAATTTTAAGCTTGTAAACATAACACGTATATATAAGTTATTTTCTTTATAAGGACACATATATGGAGAAATATTTATTATCATTATATAAATGATCAAATGGTTATTTAAAAATAAGAATGGGACTTTTGGTAATACAAATTAAAGAATAACATGAAAAAATAATTAATTTTAAGGATAATTTATGGTTTTAGGAGTAAATATGAAATTAATAAAAAATATTTGAAGAGGAAGTGAGAAATATTGAGAGTTAGGCTCACAGAATATTCACATGTAATTTCAGAGAACCTAATTATGAATGGAACAGAGGGATAAGTAATCCAATATTTTTCATCTACAGTGTTTTATGTTAATGGTTCTAGCCTTTCTTTTAAAACCCCCTCTCCCCTTATTATGTTTTTAAACTAATTTTAGAAAGCCTTTTGGTTTGAATAAACTACCTTTGTATGTCATATACATTGTTGGTTTTCAAGAAATCTACTGGTATGTTTTAAGACACTTGATCAAGTCTTCCTGTCTATGCCAGCCTAGAAGGAAGCTGGTGTCCATTTATCATCCTCCCTTTAGGGTACTTCAGGAATATGTCACCAACTAGTGAAATAAGATGTAGATATGGTCAATGGCAAAATAAGTTGATTCATTATATTGATTGATATCATGATAGTTTCTCTCTCAGAGGAAGTTATAAAATATCTCGGATTATGACAATGCGTATAACCAGATAAGTCTAAAAACATAGGCCCAAACCCAGCAGTTAAATTTATGAATAACTTGGTCTGGGGCCATATGGATATATCATGACATTTCATCCTACTCATAATAAAAATGCATGATTTATTATTAGTTAATTTGAGTTTTGCTGGACACATCAAAAACCTTGATATTTACTTCCCTTGAGTCTTCTGTTAACCCTAATACATAAAATCACACATTGAAATGTGGTCCCAGAACTATGCAGATGTGCAGTGAGTTGATCTCAACTAATATCATTAAGACCATATGATATGATTGCACAAGTGATTTTGCAAGTAATTACTTTGCATACAAATAGAGAATGGAGTCTACTAGAGAAATCTAACACTCTCCCACAGCAGTAATTATTGAAATTTGGGGCACCTGAGTTACTGGTGCAGTGGATAGATAGTGTTCCTTTGAGAGACATATGACAACCTGCTAATGAGCTTTGATGAAACATCACTGCTGAAAAACATTACATAAGCTGGGAACCAAAATACCTTTCCTGTCATAGGTGTATTAGAGAGATACTGCAATAAAGATACCAGTTCGGCCAAAGTCACTAATAATATGGAAATGAATTACAGGAATTCGCCGCCCATATACCATCAGCATTGACAGGTCACAACTCTGTTTTGGGACAGGCAATAGAATCCCCAGAAAAATGGCCTGTTAATATTGATAAATCCTAAATACTCTCCATGCTAAAATGAAGCAAGGTGCCTTGGTGACTGATGAAAGTCTCAATATAAAAAATGCAATGCCATTTAGAAGTCTGCTGCTATTTGTCTGGAAGAAAGTATAACTTTCATGGAGGAAGGAAAAGATAAATCTGCACGATGAGCAGAAATGAGGTCAGTATATCTGGAATTGGAGGAAAAAGCAGACTCTCACTCCTAGGTTAATGTTTGGGTTTTGGCCAATGGCCTCGTTGCATAGTCTGGAAATTGGGTCCTAGATTATAGGGCATTTCAGAACACCTCCATTTGGAGAATGCAAAAATGGAAATCTTTGTGGGAATTCTGAGCATAAATTAAGGTGGGCCTTGATGATGTTCATCAACTGCTAGCTCAGAAGAGAATTGTAATGCCAAGATAGATAATCTGATTTGGTCTCAGATTTACTAAACACACATTATAACAATTGACAATATGATAGTATGTCCTTTATCATACATTAAATACATGGTAGGTAAAAGTAATTTTATAGTTGTGAGTATGCATAACAGTTTATTCTTATGTAATTTGTTTTATTTATTATATTATTTTCCATATGAACAACTGTAAACCCACTTTTGTCCACCTCTTTATTGTACAAGTTGCTTTAATATAAATTTTAAGAACATGTTGAGAAATAGTAACAAAGGGATATTGCCAATGATCAGTAGGTGAACTTGGGGGAGGAGGAGGATTAAAATAGTAAATTCTTTTTTCTCTCATCTGTGTTCTAGAATGCCAAAAGATTTTTGGTCATATACCTCTGTAACGATGAATTGAGACATTTACAGAAGAAAGAATCCAAAGTAAATCTCTCCAATCTCTGTACTCCAATCTCTAGTACTCCAATCTCTGATAAGAAGTGTCCAGTCTTCTCTTGTCTTTGAGCAAGCATCCAGTGATGCTTTTTTTGTTTGTTTGTTTTGGACAAGGTACCGGCATCTATTGCTGAGTCTGTAGCTCATCAAACGCATGGTTTGCTCTCTGTTGGCTCCAATTCTCAGTGAGTTCACCTAGTGTGGCTTTTGACACTCTTGGATTCAGTGCTGCAAGATCTATCATGTGGCACATTTAATAGTCCTCAGTTGCTCTGCAGGGAACCCCCCCTTTGCCTCATGACATCTGGGATTCGACAGAGGACTCTGCATTTCTCTAAAATGCTTGAATTTTTCCAATTTTCTGTCCTTGTAAGTGATAAACAATCCCCATGTGTAGCTGGTTATTTCTAGCTTCTGCTGGCTTCAAAGTTTCTGCCCAGGCAGGGAATCTAGGACACATTTCTTAGTCCCTGTCCTTTATCTTCTGAATTCCCCTGCAGATCATCTAAATCAAAAGCCTATCTTTAATTGTTCCTTCCTGCTTGGAAGATAACTCCTCATGTCCTATGTTTTTTCTTTTCAGTGTACTCCCATCTTTTCCCTTACTCGGGACCATAATTGAATACTAAAACTAGAGAATTTATTCATTCCACAGCAAGTAAAATCAGTATCAGCTATAAGCCATGCTTAATTGTAAATGCCGGGGTTGTGGTTGTGAAGAAATTAAGTAAGAGAATTGATGTCACTGAAATTGTAGTTTAGTGAGGGGAAACAGAAAAAGAAAGCAAGTACATCAAAAAGAAAATTGCAGAAATTGATAAATGTTAGAGAATAAAACAATATGACTTGGTAGGTACCTTAGATTGAGAGATCAGAATAAGCTATAGTGAAGTGGTACATTTGAGCAGTGACCTGAATAAAAGAGTAATAGAGTGAGACATGCAGGGATGACAGGACAGAGAAATTGGAGGTAAACATTGAGGGCAACATTTCTGGTTATAGAAATAGTCAGAAGGTCTATGAGCCAAAAGCATAAAGAACCACTGGCAGAAGAAGAGATTAAAGAGTTCAGTAGGCAGCAAGCCACATAGGAAGTTTTTGCCATTATGAGATATTTAGATTTGAGTTCATATTAAGAACAAACAAACAAACAAACAAACAAAAAAGTCCTGGCTGGTGTGGCTCACTGGATTGAGTGCTGGCCTGTGAACCAAAGGGTCACTGGTTCAATTCCCAGTCAGGGCACATGCCTGGCTTGTGGGCCAGGTCCCCAGTAGGGGGCATGTGTGAGGCAACCACACACTGATGTTTCTCTTCCTCTCTTTCCCCTTCCCTTCTCCTCTTTCTAAAAATAAATAAATAAAATCTTAAAAAAATAAAAACAAACAAAAAAGGTTGGGGCACATTTCAAGCAGAGTTGTCATTTTTTTAATTTATATTTTTTAAAGGTCACTCTGGTTTATTTTGGCATTCTATGCACAGAGTGGAACAGAATAAAAAGAGCAAGCAGCAAGATCTGTTATTGAAGCTTTTTTGTGAAATCTAAATGGTGATTTATGGAGAGAAAAGAATTTCTGGGGGCTATCTTTTTGAAGTAGAGCATGTAGGACTTATTGATGGATCGGTTGTAATGCATGAGGGAGATGAAAGTAGTAAGAATGAGTTTGCATTTTTAGTTTGAACAAGTAGTTAGATGGTGGCTCCATTTACGGAGATGGGCAAGATAAGAAAGTAACGATTTGGGTGGGAGTGGGAGGAGTTGAGTGGAGATTGTTATATATTTTTTCTTTTGCTAAATTTAAGGTTTCCTCTTAGACAGCTAGCTGTCAAGAAGTTGGTTTATTATATTAGTTTGAATATTAATGAAGACTTTCAGGTTAGTACCCCAAATTGCTGGTCACTAGTCGTTTCAGTGTACAAAGCTGTCATGAATAGGGATATATGGAAAGAGAAGGCCTAAGGTCTACCTCCAGAATACTACCATATTTAAACTTTGAATAAAGGAGGAGATGGAGAAGGGCGGGGTGGTTGGTGATCTCAGAGGAAACCTGGGAGAGTGTGTGGCATGGAGGACAGGGGAGGGAAGCATTTCAGGAAGGAAGGAGTGGTCTCCTCTGTAGAGTGCTCCTGAGAGGTGGAGTGCGATGAGCGGCTGCATGCGCGATATTGTCTGTTTAAACTTTCAGATCCACTCTCCCTTCTCCCGCCTGCATGCTCTCCCAGGAGGCTGAGATGTGCAGACTAATCAAGGACTCCCTAGATCTCTGACTTTTGTCAACTGAGCAAACCAGAATCTGCGACACGAGAGATCTGACCAAGAGAGGAGAGGAAAGTCAGGCGTTTATTCCCTACTGCATTTTTTGAAGGCTTGCCTTAGGCGGCCATGTGGCTCCACTGGAAGGCATAGCTCCTCCTGAGGTGGACCCTCTCATTGGCTATTTCCTTTCTGATGTGGAAATACAGCTCCACTGTTCATTGACCTAGGCTACTATTTTATCCCTGTGGTTTCTGTAGTCTGCATAGTTTGTAAGTAAACCCTGTATTCAACCTTCCGTGATATCACTAATTTTTTTAATGTGTGTTCCCTGTTGCAACCCTGACTGAGATAGTGCATACACATGAGATTGAATTACAGTATGGATGTTATAGATGCCTACAAGAACAGTTCCAGCTACATGAAGTGACTTAGAACCTAAAAAGAGTATGTGCACAGGGAAAATGATGAGGAATTAGGAACAGAAACAGAGCATATTTTTAGAATGTTTGGTGTAAAAGGTTTCTGAAGAAGATGGCATGCAGTAAGGAAGACATTACTAAGAATGAAAGTAAAGTGAATGAAAAAATACCCTTCAAGTGAGAAAAATTTCCATATATGCTATCCAATTAGGTTGTCTTCTTACAGAAAATAAACTTGGACTCTGGAACTTTAAGAGGGATCAAGAGGTGTTCTGCATGCGCAATGGGGAGAGAAGGCAGAGACTGTTCTTAGTTCAACTCTGTTGTTTCCTCTTAAAAGCGGAAACAAAGGCAGAAGGAGGGACCTTTGAGACTGTGATTTTCCTAGATTTTTATGATAGGAAAAAAACAGGGATTAAGGAGAGAGGCTCTGTTCACTGATTTTCCTTTTTGAAAGTTGTATTTTGCTAAGCTGTACATAGGCTATACATCTTTGGGACATGAGCATGAAAGTATAGTGTGCATTTGAATAGTACTGCACTATTTTATCACTTATTTTATAATGTCCTTTGGCTTTTAACATAAAATTGATTATACTTGAAAATAGCTAATGTCAGACTTTAAAAGTAGTTCTCAATTTCTTAAAATATATGCTTACAACAATCTAATTTTGTCTCATAAGCGAAGGTGTTGGTGTAAGATAATCTGTGGAAAAAATGAGATAAATGAAACGGCTGTGAAATCAAGACCACCTGGGGAAAAGGGGGTTGTGGAGATCTAATTGCTGAGCCTCATTCCTGAGGTCTCATTCATTTATTTCCCAATGAAATACATACAAGGCTTTAGAGAGGAGAGAAAACAAAGCTGAGAGTAAAGAAACTAAGCAGGTCCAAAGTTGAAAGTGTAGTCATGTAAATGTGGTCACCTTGGAGAAGAGAGTCCCGCCCACCCACCAGGGACCACACCACCCAGAGAAGACGTAGGCTCTCCACTAACCAACCAAGACCACATGCGAATTGTAACAAGGGAGCCACAAAACCAAAACTTCCAAGGCCTTGCATTTTTTCTTAAAAGTACTTTAAAAAGGAACACTCGTTTGTACTTTTTATTTATATTTTATATTTTTGTACATATTGATAGGGGTCAGCCATTTTTCATGATCTCAGGATGACCAAAAAGACTCTGGAGCCTTCTCTCCCGTACTTCCCCCTTTACTTCTGGTGTGACCATGCTAATTGTAATCTCAAAGGAGAAAACAAAAACTTATTAAAAAAAAAGCAAAAACAACAACAGCAAATCTTATTCTGAGCATTACAGTAACTTTTTGTGAATGTACTTAGCTGTACTATAAGTAGTTGGTTTGTATGAGATGGTTAAAAGGGCCAAAGATAAAAGGTTGCTTTTGTCCCCCCTTTTTTTGTCTGTGAAGTTGCTGTTTATTATTATTATAAATATTATTAATATTATTATTATTATTTGGCCTGTTTGATGTGTGTGTGAAACAATGTTGTTCAACTATAAATTGGAATTTTATTTTGCAGAGTTGTTCTAACAAAAATAATAAAGTGTGGTCAATAAAAAAGAACCAACCTCTTAAGCTTTCTGCCTTGTCAAGCAATGATCACAATGATCTTGACCTTCTTCACAGATCTTTTGTGACTAGAACAGTTCTATGCAGTGCCTCATTAGTTCATGGGAACTGGCAATGGCATGCTGCTGCATTTATATTACCTTTGAAGGAGCTACTCATTTTCATTATTTTCTTGATACACTTGATGGATTCATTTGAATAAATAAATTGGGTTGCTGCATAGCAAAAAGAAAATTTTTGCAATATATTTATTTAATTAAACTAATTAATGAGGTTTCCCTGTAAAAGAACTATATAATATAGATAATAAATACAACCTTTCTATGTCAAATATTAAAGCTATCATGCTATCAGATTCTGAAGAATAGCAAACAAATATAATTTTAATTATATTGACATATATTTCAAGTTGATGAGAGGCTAGACTTTGAAAATATATTGAAAAGCTTCTAAAGTTATGTTTTGTTCTATAAATGTTAAGGTATTACTAGTTATAAATATGTGTTAAAGCTGGCTTTAATTATTTGACCAATAGTGGTGGCATCTATTTGAAACAACAGGAATTATTAACAATAAATCTGAACAAAAAGTTTATAATCATGTAATTAAAAAAATTTGCATCACTAGTCTCTTTAATTGTCAATTATATTGTGAATGCCAACAGACTTGCTGACCAGAACGAATGTTCAAAATCCATACTGTTTGCTTAAGAAGGCAGTGTAGAATTTCAGCATAATAGGCTTATTCATTTCCTTCCAAGGAAAAGACACAATAAAAATAAGAGAGCAATAAGCACTGCCCACAGGAAACTGCAGTTTTATAAAAATTAAAAACACACAGATAAGCATAAAAGCTCAAATGCAATGTATCAAAGGAAATCACTTAGAATTAATATTAATTAATATAAACAAGTCATCACTTTGTTAAGATTTGAAGAATTTCAGTCAGTGATATTTCTGTTTTCTTCATTTAAGTTCCAAAACTATTAAGGGAAATGGTAATGGTATATAATATTCAAAATACAATATTTATTACCATTAAAGCTGATATGTAAATTAGATGTACTCCCACAATGTCTGTAGATCTTTAAACAATATAGAAAATCTGTATGGTTTAAAGACGTTTAGATTAATGGCTTACCTTGTTTAACTAGTCACACTGCCTACCTTGACTCTGTGACCAATGGGATAGAAAAGATGTCATTGGATACTTTTTCTCAGACCCCCAGTAAAGTAAGATTTTTCACACATTTTTTGATAGTTCGTAACCAAAAGATAATGTGCATCTTTCCAAAGGAGAAGTGATTCTGGAAAGCTGCACACGGAAGGCTTTTTGGCCCCCAGTGCTTGTGCTTTCTTTCTGTGGCTGTGGCACGTCTGCATTTATTAGAGCCTTGTGTGGATAGTCTTAGGAGCCTAGTGAGTCATTTCAGTTACCCAAGCCTGCATATTTGCTACAATTACACCATCTTGAGGAACTCAGCATTTTACATCTATTTATCTGAATCTATCTATCTGTCTAGCTATCTATCATCTATCTATCTATCTATCTATCTATCTATCTATCTATCTATCTATCTATCGAGATACTTGTACTATACTCAAGAAATAAGCTCTCACTAGGTTTTTTTGGATAAACCATGAGTGACAAACATTCTTAGAGAAATGGGCTAAATTGAGACAGGTCTAGGTTTCCTAGGACAAATTTAAATTTGCCTTTTAAAGAGAAACATACTGAAGAAAAAAGACTTACGGTCTACACTGGCCTCTTAAAAGGAAAGGAGAGTAGGGATAACTACTGTGGCTTGTATACCTAACAAAACTTCAGCAGAAAGGTTTAAGCACACCCATGTGCACATAAACCTTCACTGATAGTCAGACACCATGTGAGAGAACAGAGTGATGATGGGAAAGACCACACGTTCTGATCCTGAAGGGGCTCTGAAACGTGATCCAGATGCGAGCAGCGCTAACTCAAGGACAGTGGTCCAGGATCTTGGCTGCAGAAGCTTGAGGAGTGAATGTATGGGGGACTATGATCCCCTACTTATGAGAATTTATGGTTGCAGAATGTGATTTGCAGAGTTGCTCTGTAAGAAACAAAATTTGATGTGTAAAAAAACGTAGCTGCACTCAAATATACAGTTAGTCAGAATTTAAACCTTCAACTTGATTAGGGTTGTGCTGGTAGGGGAAGATGAGTGTTGCACTCTTGTGATATGAAAGAAGTCATCTACTTAGGCTTACAAGAGACCTGGAATCCGCAGTAAACCAGGCTTGGCCACGAATGCTCCAATTCATGAAGTTTGGTATGTGGCATGAGGCCATATTTGTTGGGGAGGCTGAGGAAATTTTTAGATTAAAATATTGTAGTTGTAACTGATATAGTTTTAAATGGTCTTTATCTAAACAATAACAATTGTTATTTGATATAATACTGTTATAACTGACAAGATTACTTTTATTAATTTCAACAAAACTTATGACAACATGGCTAAAGATGACCAAGTATATTGGAAGATTGAACTAAATAAAATTCCCATATCTTCCAATGGAAGCTGATAGGACAGAGGTGGCACTAGATTTGGTTAATAATCAACTACATAGCTATTGCATTGAATCAACCTATTGATAGTTTTTATGAAGTTCAACTTTTGGTGATGGGAGGAGGTAAAAGAGTTGACGTATTGTTCATCATTACAAACAAGTTTGTTCAGCTAAAATGTTTCTTTCCAGTAATAGCTTAATCTTACTGGATGAAGCAAATCATTATCATGTTGTTTATCTTCTTGATTTTTGTGTTTCTGGTGGTTTATAATTTGAAGATGAAGCACGTTCTGTGTGAGTGCGCAGGAACCCTGGGAATCAATCCTGGGAGGCTCTTAGACCGTTTGCTGCTTACTTTGTTTTCTACTGTACAACCATACCATTTACATTATTAAAGTCCTGTCAGCATATACTCTGAGAAGTTTTGTGTGCCCCTTCAATCACGAGACAACATAAAATCCATGCATGAGAAAAGGCCAGGGATGTTCTGATATTGGCTGTATCTTAACACGGGTGAGAGGGATGTCTTTTACTTTTCTTTTTTTCATACATTATTTTTTTATGTGTGTCTGTATGCACATATACCATACTTTTTGGACCATAGATGCACTGGACTGTAAGATGCACCTAAGGTTTAGAGAAGGAAAATAGGAAAAAAAAATTTGAGGCAAAAAATGTGGTAAGATATTTAATAATATAAATAACATAATATTTCACCGATGTAAATGTAAACAGCCAGATAAGCTACATTTGGACTATAAGATGCACCCCAATTTTCCTCCCAATTTTTGGGGGGGGAAGTGTGTTTTATAGTCCAAAAAATATGGTATCTCCTAAACACACACACACACCTCACATTTTGCTGAAATATTCAAAGTGTGTACATGAGTATATGTGTTCTATACTTTTGTAGCCAGGGTAATTTTTAAAGTTTATAATTAATTTTTTAAAATATTTTACTTATTTATTTGCAGAGTCGGGGAGGGAGGGAAATAGGAAGAGAAATATAAATGAGTGGTTGCCTCTTATGCATCCTCTACTGGGGACCTGGACTGCAACCCAGTCATGTGCCCTGACTAGGAATTGAACCAACAATCTTTTGGTTCGCAGACTGGCACTCAATCCACTAAGCCATGCTAGCCAGGGCTTATAATTAATTTTTAACAGAAATAAAATCTACCTTTATGTTTAACTGACTCTGTAAAAAATTTGTCTCTAAAATTAGCATTTAGGAGCATTCAGATATTACTCAATAATTGAAAAATTAATTCATTTTAAATGTAAATAGGATGGTCAAAACATTTATAATATATGTCATAGGCATTTTCAAGCTAATTATACTATAAGTCTCTTATTATTAGTGCTCAGGAGAATTTATATGTATCAGTATATAAATAAAAAATGTATGTGAAAGCCATAATAGTTCAGTGTTACATTTTGTAGTTAAAGTGTAAATCTTTCAAGGAGTTATTCTTATGGCTTATGTTTTCACTGGCATATATTAAAACAATATTTTATGTCTTAATTTGATTATTTATAAGAAGTCTTATTAAGGTAGAGATTGAGAGGAACGAGGGCTTGCAATGTGCATGCAAGACTTTGCGTGGTACTGTTCTTGGCATTGGATCACATTATTTGCTAAAGTCTTATTGTTTCTCTGACGTGGGAGGATAAGTAGCGCCTTTCTAACTGTCCCTAAAATACTTTGGTTCTCTTACTTTAAATTATTTAAATAATGACTATAATTTTGTAGAAATGTACTATAGTTTTTTGATCCATTCATTTACTGATGGGTACCTCGGTTGCTTCCAGCACTTGGCTTTTGTAAATTATGCTGCTATGAACATTGGAGTGCATAGGTTCTTTTGGATTGGTGTTTCAGGGTTTTTAGGATATAATCCCAGCAGTGGAATTGCTGAGTCAAAAGGAAGATTCATTTTTAGTTTTCTGAGGAAATTCCATATTATTTTCTATGCAGCAGGAAGAAAGAAGGAGCTCCTACCCTTTGCAACAGCATGGATGGAACTGGAGAGCATTATGCTAAGCAAAATAAGCCAGGCGGTGAAAGACAAATGCAATATGATCTCACCTTTAACAGGAACCTAATCAACATACAAACAAATAAACAAAATATAACCAAAGACACTGAAATTGAGAACAGGCTGATGGTGACCAGAGGGGCGAGGGGAGGGAATTTTAGGGGAAAAAGGTTAAGGGTTTGCAGGAGCAATTATACCTCTATAATATGGACAATAACAAGAGAGGGGAGGTGGGGAAGGCTGGGGGTTGGACTGGGGTGGGGGGAAAAGGCATAAAACTGTACTTGAACAATTAAAAAATAAATTAAAAAAATAAAATGTAGCCCTGGCTGGTGTAGCTCAGTGGATTGAGCGCGGGCTGGGAACCAAAGAGTCCCGGTTCGATTCCCAGTCAGGGCACATGCCTGGGTTGCGGGCCAGGTCCCCAGTGAGGACCATGTGAGGAGCAATCATACATCTATGTTTCTCTCCCTCTCTGTCTCCCTCCCTTCCTCTCTCTCTAAAAATAAATAAATAAAAAATCTTAAAAAAAATAAAAATAAAATGTACTTACAGGAAAAAAATAAATAATTACTATAATTTTTGCACTGGAAAAGTAAAATAATGGCTTATATTTCAATATCAACTTAGATAAGCTATTATAACTTTTATAAAGATTTTATTTATTTATTTTCAGAGAGAGGAGAAGGGAGAGAGAAAGAGCAATGTATGGTTGCCTCTTGCATGGCCCTCACCGGGGACCTGGCCTGCAACCCAGGCATGTGCCCCGACTGGGAATCGAACTGGGACCCTCTGGTTCCCAGCCCACACCCAATCCACTGAGCTACACCAGCCAGGCAATTATTATAACTTTTAAAAAGTATTATGTGCTTTTATAGACTTCAAAATGTTTTCCTAGTTCTAATCCCCATCCTATTAACACGTCTAGCTATCAAAAAAAAAAAAAAAAGAATTTGTCTATACTCCCAGGCGTGTCCAACCAAGGATATCTGTGAATGCCTCCCAACATAAAGTCGTAAATGTACTTAAAACATTATGAGATTTTTTTGTAATTATGGGTCGCAATGTATTTAATGTATGGCCCAAGCAACTCTTCTCCTTCCAGTGTGGCGCAGAGACACCGAGAGATTGGACACCCCTGCTTCCCTTTCTCAGGGCCCTGCCCACTGTAATTTATTTTTTGGTTTTTATTTTGTTTTTATTTTTTTAATTTTTTAATTTTTTAAAAATAATTACTTTGTTGTGAGAGCTAAAAAGTACACTTCATAGCTATTTTATTTTTAAAATTAAAAAATATTTTGAAAGTTAAATTTATTTTTAAAACTAAATGTTAATAAAATTATGTTTTGAGTATAAAATCCTTTCTCTTTTTTAAAGATTTTATTTATTTATATTTAGAGAGGGGGAAGGGAGGGAGAAAGAGAGGGAGAGAAACATTAATGTGTGGTTGCCTCTCCTGTGGCCCACACTGGGGAACTGGCCTGCAACCCAGGCATGTTCCCTGACTGGGAATAGAACAAGCAACTCTTTGGTTCAAAGCCCATGCTCAATCCACTGAGCTACACCCGCCAAAGCTTTCAAGTATACAGTTCTATCATATATCATTATCTTCCTACACCAGATTTGGGAAAAACAGGATATTATTATTATCATCTACAAAATACAATGCCATACATGTGAAAACATTTAATCATAGTCATAGCCTATATTATTTGAGTAACTTAAATTTAGAACATGACACATTTTTCCTAGTATCTACATATGTAATAACCAGATTCATGAAAATAAGACATTCTATGAGTAATTGCGTATCAGAATATAAATAAAAATATATTGAAGGCCATAGTATTTTAGTGTTATATTTTGTAGTTAAAGTATAAATCTTTCACTATATGCACAATATATTGTCTTAGTTTGATTATTTATAAAAGGTTTTAGTAAGACAGATTTTAAAATTTTCAGAACACCTATGGTTAATCTGAGGCGGTCTGTGTGGGGAATTGGGAGTGGGAAACAAGCTGAGTGTCTCTGTGTCGTCATGGGGGACCGAGGATATCAGGTATAAATGCTTAGGATTCGGTTGACTAGATTACAGTGATCCTTTTAAATTCTTACACAGGCAAATAGCAGGAAGGAAAATATTTTGGGGAAGAATAATATAGCAGTAATGTGTACGATAGAGAAACTGGAAAAATAGAGTCATTATAACCCGAGTGAAATGTTCTAATTATTAGAGAAAAGTACAATGAATATGAATAAATAGAATATAAAAATACAATTTTATTGTTTGAATAATATAAGCAGGAGAGACATTATTGTAATATGAATTTGGGATTTTGGTTTGGGTAAGTGCAAGAATGTGATGCATTTAATAAAATGAGAAATTAAATGTATAGGGGACAGCAAGTAATTCTCTTTTAGGTGAGTGGAGTTTGAGAAGGAAGGGAAATACTCCATATTTAATAAACATTTAGACTTACTATATGCTACACATACTTCTGAGCACTTTACATATATTGTTTAATAACAGAATTATAATATATAGAATTATATATTATATGCAACATATAATATTGTTATAATACATTTTATAACATGTAAATAATAATTTTAGATAACTATCGATATCAGCTGCAGGCTTTTCCACGTGATCATCAGGAATTACTGTTTTTTATCACAGACATTTCTACAGAAAAAGAGCAATAATGATTTTGAAATAACTTTGTCTAGAAACTGGTGTCGATAAAACCAAGCTGCCTCATTCCTCTAAATATATATTATGTTAGATTTCATAAAAGGTATTGCAATCTTGGGAAGACAAAAGCTAAATTTTAGAGATCAATCATGTACTGGCACTAAAGTTACAAAATATTTATACTACACTTTCAAAAACCAGATCATTTCTCCTTAAAAGAGTGTGGCAGCAGTTAATAGATATCTCCTACACTCATATACTTTTCCCTTAAGGCAAATGACTTTCATTTCTTCTTGAATCTGTGCAAAAGGGTTCATGTTTTGCCTCTACCATACTTATACTGATTGTGAATTTGGATTGTTCTATACAAACATCGCAATATAAGCTACAATACAAAGTCTTGCCATTTCTTTCAATGCTTCCAGTAAGAGCAAAAATAGTCTTTTGAGCAAAAATGTCATTCACTTCAAAATTTCTCGAAGAAATGAGCCCAAAACTAAAAACATACATAATTAGCAAAAACTAAGTTTTACTTTGCAGACCTATTGACCTATAGATCTGAAACAATTCACAGCCATACACGGCAACTCTGTAACACTTAAGAAATAATAAACCATCATAGGTGTGTTTGACGCATTCAAAAGACAGTTTTCTTTCTTTGCCACCTTTCCTCAGTCTTCTTTTCTCTCTACGTTGTTCCTTCTTCCTGCTCCTCACCCTCATGGCTTCTTTCCTTAGGTCCACGGTGTGCTCCTCCATTTCCAGTCATCGCCTCGCTGCATTTTTATTCTGTCTTCTGTTTTCAATATCACTCACAACAGTTATTTTATCTTTAATCTCTCCCTTTTCTTTGTTACTTTACCCAGTAATGTCATTATGTGAAGAAAGTAGGCTTGAATTTGATACTAAGATGAAGTGCCTGTTTCCTAACTTCAGAGAGAGACAGTATCATCATTTTTCCTGTTTGCCACGTCTTGTAGGAACAGGCAAAATAATGTACACATTGACATTTCATATCACTGAACTTTTCATAATGACACTTAATATTCATAAACAGATGAATTTTGTGCTTTTTTTCTAGGTTGGAAAAATAAAAAAGCGTATATATCATTTTTAAAGTGCTCAAATAAAAAATTATGTCTATACTTCATAGGAATTTTGATTCTGGTAACTTATATATGGAACATTTATTGTTTAACTTTTAAAATGGCATATCATGCTATTTGTTCTAGTTTATAGTATTTCCTAGTTGTTAAATTTTTATGAACTATCACAGTTTTTTTGTCCTTTAATATGATAATAATCTAACATAACTTGGCTATTTCTTGAAAGTGAAGCATTTAGTCTTCCTGGGTGTTAATACAAATCAAACGGCATACAAGTCACATGAAGAATCAGTTTATACAATCATTTATATACTCTACCAGTTCAAAGGGCCACTACCCATGTAAATAATATATTTTTAAGCCATAGTACTGTATAAAACAGTTGTCTAGTTCCCTTTGTTGTTTTAGAGATGTGGAAGCAGACATCCAGAGAGGCTAAGGGCCTCCCATGCATCGCAATGACCGTGGCATTGATGGGGCTGGAGCTCAGCGGGGCTGAATCCTTTACTCTGGATATTTTGAAATTTCATTCTGTTTGAAACAAAGCAACAACAAGCAAACAAATGCTGAAGATGAGAATTCAAAAATTCCCTCTGTCACTATGGAAACCTAAATTAATATACTAATCAGTAACTCTCATTTTCATGTTCCCCAGTAATTGAATGCTGTAGGGAATTTGAATGAAATTTAGTCCTTTTCCAGTTTTTGGTGGCTATGTGATGCTCATAAATAAGTTCTTGAGATAAATAATTATGAAATAATTTTAATTTACTGTGAAAATATTTCATTATTTGTATATTCCTTGGGATTTAAATATGTTTTAGATTGAGAAAAATATTTCAATATTTTAAACTTAATTACAGTTATAATAAATGAAATGTCTTAAGAAACTATGCTAAGCCTTTATAATGACCATTAGCCTACAACTTCTTTGATTTGACTGGACCGTTTGAAATTTTCTTTCATACTGTCTTTAAGTGGAAAGCATCTTGAAATTATTCCATCTCATGAGTTCATAATTAATTAAATTCACTACTAAGACTTAGTGCATGTCCTTCATTTGCACAGCCATTTACTCTGTTTACAGAAACACAGCACAGGTTCCTGGACTTACTAAGGGACTGTACCTCGTTGGCCAAGCTGCGCTGGGTGGGGGATGCCCCGTGTTTGCACGGTGTTTGCCTTTAAATGGTCCCAGCCCTGGCTTAATTCTATCTCTAGCAAGTCTAGTAATGTGAAAATAGTAGATGTTTAAATTGTATTTATTTTTCTTAGCCAGAAAAATATTACTCCTTTATTACTCCTTGGCCAGAGCTTCAATTTTCAACTGAAGATACAATCCATTCATCTTCTCGGTGGTCCATGTTTCCTGTTAGGAGGTGGTGAGCATCTGAAAATTAAAACACCCCTTTGATCCATGTGGAGGTGTAAAGTGGATATTTGGTCATGTAATTGTGAAATTGTGGGGAGAGAGATGTGACAGAGATGTAAATTTGCCAAGCTTGGTAGATGGCACTTAAGACTTGGGATTACCTGGAGAATATGTGTTAAAAAACTGGAACTGTATGTTTAGACATTTCGGTTTAGAGATAGGATAAAAGGGAGGAAGCAGAAGATAAAAACGAGAAGGTTCATCTAACACATAAGTAGAAAATGAGGAGACTTTGAATTCCTAGCAGCTAAGAGAAAAAAGTGTACAGAGGAAGAGAGAATTATCCACTGGGTCCAATGTTGCATGAATAATACTGGCCACATTTAAAGGAGGATTTTTGTTGCAGGAACAAACCTCTAATTGGAATGGGCTGAAGAGAGAACATGGAAAGAAAATTGGAGAAAAGGATATATATATATATATATGCATATATATATATATATATGCATATATATATATGTATATATATATATATTTAGAATTTTGCTACAATAAAGCAAGCAATGGTATAGTAGTAAAGATTGAAGTAGGTGTTGAAGGAAGATTTCTTAAGGTGGGAAAATAAATACTGCATTGCTTATATTGATGGGGGTGATCAAGCAGTAAAGAGTTCATGGAAGATGAAGAATGAGAGAGAGAATTTCTGGCACAGTTTGGACGAGTGTAGAAGTGGGACAGTAAGAATGGGCCCTCCATGTAAATAGAAGAGAAACAAAAGTATACTGTCAGAAATGTGTGTGTATGGATGTGCGGGCCAGCGGTTTTGAGAAATCTCCTCTGAATAAAATTGTTCTCTTAAAATTTGAACCAAGGTCAGAGATGAGAAGGACGTACAGAGAAAGGAAAAAGGTTGGAGTGGTTATTTAGGAAAGTAAAATAGTGAAATAGGGAAATATAATTTCTTCAGTCAGTTTTAAGGACCGCTTGAGGTCCTTAATAATAACATTTCAGTGTTTTTGGTTTTGGCGGTTTGCGCATTTTTCTTCTGCAGGTACATTCAGTTCTGGGATGCTGGCCTGAAGCAGGTTTACTGTTAGATTTAAGTAGCCTTTTGTTTTCACCAAGCAAGTATGCCAACAAGAGGAATAAAGCAAAGCTATTGGTGGTGTGTGCAGAAGATTAGAATAACTGGTTAAGAAGCGAAGTGAGGACATGAGGAGTTTAAGGGACAATCAAAGTTGATGGGATCCATGCACTCTATAGTCTCACGGAGTCAAAGATGTGTTGGAATATGGAGTTATAGTGAGTAAAATTTTAAAAAAGTGAAGTGGTGGTTGGGTAGTCAAATGTACAAAAATAAAATATGAAAAAGTTACAGTTATTGCTAATAGAGAAAAAGATGTGACCTTAAAGGATTGGAGATTCTAAGAGGGAGGTTCAGGAAATAAAATTTTAGGGTACTGGGACAATGGTGATGCTGAGGAGGGTGACAACGACCCAGGAAATAAAATACCCAAAAACAAACAGAAGAGCCTTGGGATGTAGATGAATTCAACAAGGAGCAGTAGTAGGTCTGAAGACATGAGACTCAAAATTAAATGCATTTTTCTTTTGTTTCTTTTATTATTGTTCCTTTATAGTTGTCTCACCTTTTCCGCCATTGCTCTCCCCTACCCCATCCCCCCTGCCGCTCCCGTAGTCAATCCCCCCCATTGTCCGTGCCCATGAGTCCTCTACTCGTGTTCCTTGGCTTGACCCTTCCCTTTCTTTTCCCCATTATCCCCCACTTCCTCCCCTCTGGTCACTGTCAGTTTGTTCTTTATTTCCAAGTCTCTGGTTCTATTTTGCTTATTTGTATGTTTTATTGATTAGACATTAAATGTATTTTTATTATTTGTTTTCTTACCTCCACTCTCCTCTTCCTAGAAGACAGACTGTGTGAGGACACAGTCTTTCATGATTTTGTTAATTGCTGTATCTCCTACACCCGTTAATGGTATGTCACCAGCTGAGTGCCTGACATACAGTAGTCATGCATTTGTTGAGTGAGTAAATATCACAAAAATAAAAAAAAAAATTAGAAGAGAGAATTAGCTCAAAAACATATATGTGATATGTTATATTAGATAGGATATAAATTTGTTCAGTAATGAGTCAGAAAGTAGTAATCAATTCTTCTTGGAAAAGGTGAGTCAGAAAAGGCTGACAAAAGCTGATTCATGAATTGAATTGTGGGAATAAGGTTACGTTTTGTCAGGAAAAATGAGGATAGAAGGAAGGGTGACCGTTATGCCAGTAAAAATAATTTACAAAAGAAGTGATGTGTGAGATATAAAATATTTTATACTTCTAAAAAGTGATTCTGTTACTCTTTTACAATAACAGTAGTCATTGAAAATAACTCTAAATATATGGACAAGAAAAAGATGATAACAGTTATAACCTGCTTATTGAGATAATTATTATTAATTTCATACTTATATATCTAAACATGTACATAAATGGATTTTTAGAATTCAGTGGTGCCATACACAGAAATATTTTCATGACTTTTGTTTCTTAACACATAAATATGTATTATTATTATTATTTTTTTTTCCTCATCATTTTTGGTAACAGTACAGTAATGGTGAGGGTTTTGGATGGGATATATGATCATTTACTCAAACATTTCTTTGTTTATTTTTCTTTAGGTGATTGTATCTTTTAGGTTTCTCCAGATACGCAGAACCATTAGGGTGTGTGTATGTCTACATATTATATATCTGTATCTGTTTATCTCTATATCTATCTATCCAGATTATCTATCTACCTATCTATCTATCTAATCTATCCATTTATTAGACAGAGAGAGAGGGAACTTTATTTATTTGAAGGAATTGCTTCATGTGTTCTCATATGACCATGGGGATGAGAAGTTCAGACTCTGCAGGGTGGGCAAGCCTGCAGGCTGGACACTCAGGGAAGACTTGGGGATACGGTCTTGGGTGGAAGCACTGTAGAGCAGACATCCTTCCTCAAGGGACCTCAATATGTTCTCTTAAGGCTGTCATCTGATCAGATAAAATCCACCCATATCACGGAGAGTAATCTGCTTCCTCAAAGGCTGCTGATATCAATTTTATCGCACATAAAATAATACTTTACAGCAACATCATGGTGTTTGACCAGAAACTTGGTACTATTGCTTAGCCAAGTTGAAAGATGAAATTAATCATCATAGAGCTTTACAATTTACTTGCCATTACTACTATTGCAAAGAACTATGATTTTGGGTATGATATAACTCTCTATGGGATATTTTATAGTATGAAATAACTGTTTATGTATTTTAATATAAAATATACAGCTGATATATTATAGAATTGTACAACTGAAACCTATATAATTTTATTAACCAACATCACCCCAGCAAATTCAATTAAAATGATTGGAGTCATGGAGAAATATCTGGGAAGGGACTTTGAACTGAGTTTGGGGGTGCAGAGTATAATAGAGTGTATATTTTAAGAAATGAATGCATATAGGTGACTTACGTCCTAATTCCCTCGCAGAATCCTGGTAGAGGGTAACTAGCAGAAGCATCCTTGCCAACATGGTATAGCAAAAGATGAGAACTGCCTTTGACTGGTGCCAGCAGGGTTGAGAAACATCTCTGTGGCATCTTCTGTGGAACAGACTAGAAAAGCAGCAGCTTGCCCAGTGGTCTTGGGGTGAGTATATCAGCTCAGAGGCAAGTACCCAGAAGTCTTCCAGAAGAGGTAAGAAGCCACACAAGGAATAACCAATTTGGCATATGACAGCAGCGTAGAGATGGGGCTTTACCCTTTGTGGATGAGGGCAGGGCAAAGGAGGAAAATGCCAGGTATCATGCAATATTAGCATAAGTCAGCCCTTAGCAGATGCTAATGGGTTATCAAATATAGATCCCTATTCTCATTCGCCCCAGGGAGAAGAAGAGCAAAGGGTAAGGTCTAAGTGATTTTGAAAACAATGAAGTGACCATTTATTTTGTTACTATTACATGCATCGAATGCTTAAAGTAATATTTGAATTGGTAAAACAAAATGATTTTTTTCTTTTTTCCATATTCTAAAGGGGATAGCTGGCTCTTTTGTTCTCTGGTGTTCTGCTGAGGCCATCTTTCACAAATAGCTCTTGGTGGTTGAAATGGCAGGTAAGAGGTGGGAAAAGTTAAAGAAAGGAGGAAGGGGAAGGACTTTGGACATAAAACCACTGGTTTATGTCAATGCTTGCAACTTGACAATACCAACTTTCTGTACTGAGTATTTTCTGAGCATAGCTGCTACACAATATTATATTAGTTTCAAGTGTACAGCATAGTGATGCAACATTTGCATATGTTCCTACGTGATCACCACATTAAGTCTAGTAACTATGTGTCACCGTACAAAATTATTATGATATTATTGACTATATTCCTGTGTTGTACACTGCATTCCCATGCCTTTTTTAAATCAAGTATTTTAGTTAATAATGTCCAAATAATTGATACATAGTGCTCTCTCATAGCATTTATCTTTGATGTGTAGACAATGATATCTTAACTATCTGGGTCATCCAAGGAATGTTTATTGTAAAACATTTAAATTTTCCTAAAAACTTGTTTTACTTTACTTGTTTAAACACCAACAGTTTTACAGATTTAGTCATTTCTGCCTTGGTCTCCTTCCAATATGTATTACAGATTTTCTACAGTAGTAAGTAGTATACAGTAGTGTAGAAATAGAGTTGAAACTTCCCTTCAAGGCCCACGATCTTAAATTTCCAAAGTAATTATTTTAGAACCCTCATTTCTCTGGCCCCCAGCAGCGACAGCCACCCCTAAGGGTTACTGAGTGGGCCCTGTGACAGTTCTGGCTCGCGAGCATCATTTCCACTCCAGGTTGTCTTGGTCTCCATGAATATATGTTCTAAGGGAGCCATCTTGTAGAGGCAGAGAGGATTGGAATGAGAATAATTACTTACCTAACATAAATGATAAATTTGGCAAGTCAGGTTCACATGAATCAGAAATATTACCCAGTGACAAGCATTAATAATAATTTCAAATTTGCCAGCTATCAAAAGGCACAGAAACACAGAGAGAAGACAAGCATATCAAGGATTTCTCCCCAGATCCTTCCTTTGTTACATTAGATATGCATGCTCTGGCCCAGAATAGATGAGTCTCTAAGTGAAGAGGTGAAATATTACCTGACACTTTTTGGAGTATTTAATTTATTAAGCCTGTCTATTTTATATACCAGTTCATGTGACATTTTCCGTAAGTCCATAGATTCTGAGTTTATTTACCAAAAGCAAGAGCGTTATGTGGATAACAATTCCCCTCCTAGCAATATAATTAGTCTACTATCAGAAAGGGCATTTATTGGTGTATTTACAACAATATTAAACTATGTTGTATGACTTGCCCCAAAAGCCCCCACGTCCCAATAAAGATGGCTAATAGCTTCCAGGAAATTTTATTTAACTTCTGCTACCCCAATTATCAATAGAGAAAAATAGCTGTGTGCATAGACTTTTATTTATAACTAGCATATAAAACCAAGTACACATTCATATCCATGTAGAAAGGACCTTTATACTGGAAAGCATCTTTAAGACAACTCCTCCAGCACACTTGCAGACACACAGACACACGTCCTCCTGCACCTCAGATTTGTTCTTTGTTATTTTACCAATATTTCCAATTTTAGTTAAGGCCACCATTTGTCTCTCTAGTTGTTAATATTAAAAAATGCAAGAATTATAATTGAGTCTCTCTTTGATCATCCTTCACATTTAATTAATAAGCAAGTCTGGTTCATTCCTCTCCACAGTATCTTCTCTTAATCTTCATCACTAAGAACTAAGAACAAGACACTAAATTATCTTTACCTGAACTACAGAAATGACTTCCTAACTGGCCCACTTCCACTCTTTCCCATTTAAACTTCTTTTCCATAGAGGGTCAAAAGTAATCTCTTATCCACACTGTTGTAGGTCAAGTCGCATCTCCCAAACCTGATATGTGAAAGTTCTAACCTTTAGTACCTCAGAATGTAACCTTGTTTGGAAATAAGGTCAGTGCAGATATGATGAGTTAAGGTGAGGTCATACTGGGGTAGGGTAGGTTTCTTATCCAATATGTCTAATGTCCTTATAAGCAGATGGTCCTCAGAAGACAAGACGCACAGGGAGAATGCTATGGAAATGTCTGGGGACATCCAGAAATGCTTGGAAGAAGCAAGGGAAAACATTCTCTAAAGGCTTTGGAGAGAGCTCAGCATTGCGAACATCTTGATTCAAACTTCTAGCCTCTACAACTGTGAGAATAATTTTCTGTTGTTTTAAGCCACTCAGTTTTTAGCAATGTGTTACAACAGCCCTAGGAAACTAACACACATATACATGAGATTTTCTGCTTAAAATTCTCCACTGACTTCTCATTACAACCTTATCATGGTTTCACTGCCTACATGGTCTCATCTCTGTCTCCTTGTCCAAAACATCTCAGATGACCACCACTCCTCATCAGCACACTCCAACCAGAGCAGTCTCTTCACGTTTCCTCTTCTACAGACCAAACCTGTCACTTCCTTTCTTGCTTTCATTGAATTGGGAAGCTCCTCAAACATTTTTTCATGGCAGGCAGTTGGCTTTTTCAAATCTCAGCTCAAATGACATGTCTCCACAGAGGCCAACACTGACCATCCTATGTTAAATGCCTTCTGAGTCATTCCTTATTGGATTACTTTAGTTCTTCCATAACTCTTTTTACTGTTCAATGTTATCTTGTTCATTGGTTTTGGCCTTCTAGGGTAGAATGAACAGAGGCTGTATGTCCCTTCTTCAATATTGTATTCCTATAATATGGTTTGTACTCCAGTAAGTGCTTGTTAGATGAGTGAATGCACTTCTTCTGTAACAATACTGAAGTAAAACATCAATATAATGCTCCATATCATCAACTTCCTGCATTTCCTTTGGCTGTCCTTTGAGACAAGATTAATCACCTTACCTTTTCCTTTTCCTTTCTCCAATAAATGACTAGATTTGCTCATGTTTGTTCATGTTCATTCTTCTTAGCTACTAGCTCATAATTTAAATTGTGTGAATCAGCTTTCTTATTGTTGCACCTTTAATCATAATCATTTTATGAGAGCCTTGAATATTTTGCACTACTGTTTGAAGACTACTTCCATTTAGGAAGAGCTAGAAATTCAGTCCTGAGTATTATTGTCCATGGCAGCCTCTCTCCTTCATCCTGTGTTCTTGCTTCTATTCCATTCGTTTACAACACCAGCAACAAGACTTGATGAATTTGGGGGAATAGATGAATTTGAGGGTCACTTCCTCCATCAGTAAAACACATGAACTGTACTCATGAAAACTGAGGCATCTGTTTTATTATCTAAGAGGCTTTTTGCTCCCTGCTTTTTGATATTATTGACCATTAAATTCTAGAAGAGTCAAATTTTGGATAATTGATGGACTTTGTATTACTAAGTTATCTATCTATTTAAATTTTTAATTGTGCTCCCAAAAGTATGAAGATACAGATATTTAAGATGTATTTATGTCAGTGGTATGGGCTGACTGACTGCTTTGGTTTGGGACTGAGACATTTCATTGGTAAAACCAATGTGTTCTTGAGCAAATTGGTATGGTTGGTTATGCTAGTGGCTTCAATATGATATTCAGAAATGGGCAAAAGAAGGTTTACACTTGTGAATATGTGAAACAGTTTATTCTTGTATTATTATTGATTAATTATTCTATTATTTTCCATATGGACAACTGTAGACCTACTGTTGCCCACCCTTGTATTTGTCCCTAACATAAAGGTATTTTATAAATTGTCACATTTAATGCACACTTCTTATAATTGTATGAGCTTGATTTTATTATTTTCCCCAAAATCCAACTGAGAGTTTAAGAGCAGTAACTCCCATGTCCTAGCCTGTACAACTACATGCTGCTAAAGCTGGAGATCCAGCCTAAGTCTGTCTGTCATTAGCATCTGAGATCTTTAGATGGTACAGGAGTAGGTAGTTTCTAACTAGGAAAAAACACTGCTAGTTAAGAGTGACCTAATGAAGAAAAAGCCAGGAGACAATCAGTTTTCCTGTGTCCTGAATATTCTTATGATTTGTACTGATATTACTGATTATTTATAACCGTCTCCTTTATACAAAGCTAAGAAATACAACATTTATAAAATCAGTCTGAAATTGAAGTCCTTTTTCAGAATCGTTTTTCTGTGAAATCTACATACATCTGTTTTTAGCTGCCACAATGTTAAAATTTCATCAAAAGGCCATGATTATAAGCATAATACAGGAATTCATATCTGGATTTCATCATGTAAGCTGGCCACTTATGGTAAAAATAAAATTACCTTTATATTTGTGATCATATGAGTTGATTACAATTATATTTCACAAATTGAACAATTTAACTATCACTAGATTACCTGTACATATTATATACAGATCACACATAACAGCTTAGACCTGAAAAATGAGGCAATCAAATTGTCCATTTCGTATTTTACTTTGTCTTAAATTTCTTGAGCACTTAGCATCTTTAGAGAATTGTCTCATATCATTAATATTTTAAACATATTTTTTTTATATTTGGAACAATATAATGTGGAAATAAATTAATAACCATAGCCAATATGTAAAGATGTGGACTATGCATTTTGCACTATTTAAAAATCAAAGCATTCCTGCATATTTTAGTCTATATTTTTTTAAGGAAATGTTGCCAGTGGATGTTCATCTCCCTCCAGCATTTCATTGTTGCCAAGAGCATGGCCTCTGTATCCATATGACATGTGTTTCCCCCCAGCTCTGTCAGATATGAATTATGTATCATGGATAATTCATTTCTCAGTGTTTTGGACCCCTGATCTTTATGATTCCTCCAATGTAAGTGCTTGATTAAATGAGGTAATATCTGTACACTGCACAGAACTATAGCTGACACCATGAGTTTCCGAATGTCTCATTTTAAGCATAATCTTTGATTTTTAAAATTAATTTATAGACCACATTGCTGTATTCTGTTATTCTGAATACAGGTTGTATTTCAGTTAGTATTATTGCCAGCACACTTTCTAATACATCAGATATCTTGTTGGTGAAACTGGAAGTTAAACAATAGATGGGTTTTTATTCCTTTGCTGAAGCTGAGTATTAACAGTCACTTTTGTACATCTAAACTGAAATAGAAGTTGCTATTTCTTTATATTAAGTGTACAGCTGACACATTCCAAACGCGTGTGGAGAGCACCGTTTCTGAGGATGTCTCAGAGGCACAGCCGCCAGCAGAAAGGTGCTTAGTCCTGTTAGCTTGTGGAATGCGTGTCTCAAACAGATCGCCCGGGAAGATTAACGGCTGCAGGTAGAACAGCTGCTGGTTCAAACAGTCATGGTCTTTTTATATCTGCTGTTCATTCTGTTTCCAGGTGGGATCGGCCCACTTGTTAAAGAGAGCGGCAGGTAGTCCAGCTGCTGGTTCAAAAGTCTGGTTTCCTTACAGGTTTTGTTCATTGCGTTTTGACATAGAATTGGCCCAGTTGTTTTTGGAAAGCCCCCAAGGGCTTTCCAAAATAGTTTCATAACCTTTTCAAGGAGACAAATAAACTTCCCATTTTTACTTTATTTGGCAAGTAAAATACGCCGCCATTCAGGAAACTCCACTGTAAAACTTGTAGCCCTAAAATGTATTGAAGAGAATGGTATATAGTTTAATAAATTAATTGGGGAATGTATAAATATCCAGACTTTAATACTCAAGTTTTTCATTTTTTTAAAATGAGGCATTTGTCCGTTAAGGGGGATTCCTGCATTTGTTTGTGCATAGGAAACCTTTCGTGGGCACAGACCACCAAAAGGAATGTGTTCTGCTGAAGCACACTTTGGAGAAAGTTAGTTACCTTTCACTGCAGAACTTTCCCTCACTCAACGGACAGCAGAAGGGCTTTGGGCTTGTGCATATCATAGTCTTTTAAACATTGACAGTTATAAAGTGTATACTTTATGTGTACATTTGTGCATTGTATATTTATAATATTAATGTCCAGACACTATATACTGCTGTACGCTCTATGTGAAGGTAGGATTCTGCTCCTCGGGGCTTTTGATTCTAGATATTTTGAGATCCAGTCTGAATTATGCTATTGCATTCTCCCACCCCTAATAAATAAATGTCATGTACAAAATTATTGACACATGATTGGGAAAATCACTTTCTAGCACATTTTTTGATCATTCTGGAAAACTACTGCACTATAAAGTCTATACATGTCTCTTCTTATGTTAAAATCCTTAGCTGACTCTAATATTATTTATATTTTTTGGTATGTTCCATATTTTTCTACTTCTCAAATGTAATTCTTTTAAAACTCTTTTGTGAGAAGAAAGAAATAATAAAATAATTTAAATAATGAAAGCATAGTTTTAAGTAAAGCCTAGTGGCATAAGACTTGTAGCTTATATGTTTTCAAGAGACAATCTAATCTAATATGATCTAATCGATGATGGATGAATGATCCAATATAAACATGGAGAGAAAATGGTGATGAAATATGTTTTGTGTCATAATTGTTTTGAATACCGGTGTATGCCTAATAAAAAGCACAGCATATGACATAGACTAAAGGCTCAATAATTATCAGGGCTATTAATTAAGAAAAATGAGTTCTAATGCATTGTAAGTCTTATTATAGGAATTGGTTACCATACAGATAAACATCTACCCATAGATATTAGTAGATAAAACATTTATCTCCTATATTCTAAGGTTTCTACTAACTCACTTGAAAGACTTAGTATAATTTAATTTATGGTAAATCATCTAGGGGGTTGTGATTTCTTTTTAAAAAAAATAGCAAGAGCATTCTAGAACTGGAAATGTACCTGGCATTGATTAAATTATTACTCATGCAAATAACAATGGCAAAAACTGTACACAATATGAATCAACTCTTCAAGTGGACTGAAGGGTGATCAAGGCAAGCAGATATTAAAAGAGAGTCAACGCTTGAAAAAAGAAAGTCACACACAGTGGGTGCCATTCATAATTATATGTTGTTTTCCCAAAGTCACTCCCCAGTGTGACATGAAGCAGACTGAAAAAGAAGCAGAAAGTCAGTTTTATTGACTTAAGATGTCAGAGGAGAGAATTTAAGGCTATTAGAATGGATGAAATTGAGGATGCATCCAGGAAAGGAGGGAATTCTGAAGGCTGTATGTGTACTCCCCTGTAATGTTTGCCTGATCCTGAACTTCATGTGCTTGAGATTCCTATGAAAAGCAACAGGTGAAAAGCTGAAAGGATTGGGCAAATATTTTAGTTGATGCCTATTACAATGGAAACAGAGTTTGCTGTTTGAGTTTTGCCAAATACATTAGTTTGATAGACATGTCAGGCTTTTCACAAATCTACACTATCCTTAAAATGGAGCCTCCACTTGTATATTCTTGGTGGTCTCCCAGTAATTCAGTTGTCAGCCATAAAACAAACTTAGGTTCTATTAGACATTATAAATTCTTTGACTTTTAATGAGAACGGTGGGCAACCATTGGTAGGTGTGAACAGAGGAATGCAATTGGCTAAGCTGAATTTTGAAAAGAACCACTGTAACTGTTGAGTTAACTGTGGGCTATTGGAGGGACATTAAAAGTAGAAGCAAGGAATCTGTTGCGATAATACAAAACAGACTGAATTTTCTTATGTGATGGCATTGTCACTGTGTAGATGTGTTTACTTCTCTGAATTAAATCACGGCCCCCTAAAAATAGGTCCCCTTTCAGATGCTTATTCTTAGAAGGCCTAACAATGAATTTATGTATTAATAGTTTTCCAAAATTTTATGATGCATCATCTGGCTTAGATTAGATTAATGAACAAGCCTCCATTTTTAAGATTTTCTTTCTTTATTACTAATACTAGTATAGTTTCAGGGCCTTGGGGATGATAGATTTCTTTTAATGTATAAAGAAGTTCTTTTTCATATTCAAATACTGCATCACCTCATTCTCCTTTACCCAAGGTTATAACACTTTCTTATACATTTGGGTTGATCCCTTGTTTTTCCAATACAGAAGGAGGTAAAGGGGCTTCTGCAGGTGGAAGGTGAGCACCATCTTCAAGCATTCAGATGTTTTAATATACACCTTTCATAAGCTTATCAGAGAAGCATGTTGATAAGTTTTGTGTTCTTTTAGATAGAGATATCTTTTGTATGTGTTCATGCTTTGGCAAATACATTGACGCTTAATGATTAATTAATTTGTATGGCTGCAAATGTTGGTCAGTTGAGCAAAACTGTGTGAACAAAGTTTTACAAATATACCAGCATATCAGTCAACTTACTGAAAATGTGCATGCCCATAACACACACAAACACACTCACACACTCACCCACAGAACCAGTGAGCTTATCACTATTTGCATTGTAATCCGAAAGTGAAAAAGTGAAGTTGGTTCTGACAAGTAACTACATTTTTTGCTGTGACTACTGAGGTCAGAGTTATCAGGTAGAGAATAAGTTCAAAGATAAAATGCTCTTATATCCTGCTATCAGTGTAGCTAACACATTTATTGTGCTAGCACACAGATCTAAGTCCAAATTAAAGTTTTACACTTAATATATGTGTGAACTAGGAAAAAATACTAAACCTCCTTAAACTTCAATTTCCTTCTTTTTAAAATGGAGATAACACTTCATAGGATTGACAGAAATTAAATGAATTATGCATGTAAAGCCCAGTTTTTGTCTTAGAGTAGGTATTCAATAAATGCTAGCTATCATCAACTGTTATCATCTGCATAGCTCTTTGTATTAAAATTATAATTAGTGTTATGTGTGGAATTCTCATCACATAGGGGAAGCAGTTTTGTGAATCTTCTGTTTCTCTGAACAAACATGAGTTAGCTTGGGTTAAGAATGTATACGTTAGTAGAAAATAAAGATAGTTTTAAAGAGTTGTATAAAAATGAACAAAAATAACAAATCAAGTTTAAGTGAAACTTGTTTCTTTAAAGAGATTTTACCTTGTTTATTTAATATCAGGCCATGCTTTCTTAGTACACAATTTGTACTCATGACTCAAGATACTCAGTTAAACAGACACTATCTAAGAAAAAGATACATGAAGCTTGGAAATATCATAGAAGAGATTTACTTTTTTGGGGGAATTTACTTTTGACTCTCAGGATGGGAAAGATTGAAGAATATATGTGTATATACATATCTATTTATATTTAAATATATATTTATATTCTATATATCATTTATTAGTGATAAACCAATAATCGTTTTTTTATGAAAATAGGTTTACAGTTTACACTGTATAAAGTTCTATATCTTTATTATGTTTTTGGAGTCAGCAATTATTTTAGGAGAAAAATCTAATAGGATGAACATTCATAATATTTTAACCATAGTTCATCTGCAGATGACTACGTTTTGATGAAATGAGAATAGACTAACATATGTAGTATTGTTAGAATTTCTCAGCCAAATAAAAGATCAAATATCAGGTTTTTTTTTTTTTGAAATAGAGCAGTATTGTTCTGTTTTGCAACAGTAAAACCAGTAGATGATCTACCAACTTAAAATCTATATACCATTCAAGGAATCTGTATTATTTTAACAGACTGAGTAATTTTCTAAATTGAAAATTATATGAACTTGTTTCTAATCCCCCCGTTTTTAATTTTTACAGATGTGTATACATGCATTTAAAAACATTTTTGCTGCGTTATTTTCATTTCTGATAGTTGCTTTGAGAAAGGGCAAATGTGAACTGATGATTTAGTATGTGCTGTTGAATGAGTGTGAACTGAGCAATGAAATCCTATTTGAAAGAGAAACTAGAGTTAGCTACTGCTCATGCCTCCTCAACTGCTGTTATCCAGCTTTGCGCGCTGTTCTTCTGTCACTTCTACTGACCATAATAGACAGCTTTAGGGGGAATATGTAATTGGGTTTTCTTCACTGTTAAGAACTATTTCATGCTACATTTCTTTTTCTTGTTTGGAGAGTGAAAATTGACAAATACAGAAATTTAGCGTGCATATACTTTTAGTCTTTACAGATAACATATTGAAAATGGACCAAAATTGTCTCAATGAATATTTTTGTCCCTAGGACTGCTTATATATGATCTTTTTTGATAATTTTATGTGATACATGAGTAACAGAGCATTTAACTAATGAATTCAATTGCAGTAGAGCCATGCTGGTTCTCAGTTTATATCCTGAAGCAAGAAGACTAATTATCTTTAGTTTATCTACATAGCTACAAGCAGCATAACTGGTCATAAAGTTATATCATCCTTTTCAAAATTCAGACATGATATTTGACTCAAGAGCCTCCTGCTCAGTAAATTCTATTAGTACATAGAATTTGGGGGGGGGAGAAGAACTTCCTTTGGACATTTGATTATATAAAGTTTCTTTATTTGTATATACTCCCTTTCATTGAAATAGATACATTTTGCAAAAAGGTAAAAAATAATGAGTCAAGTATTTTTGGGTTATAGACTCTCTGATTTGTTATTATAATAACTCAAGTTCTGTATTCATTGACAAACACATGTTAATTCCAGTTATTGTACAGGATGACTATTTCACATCATCTCTATATCTTCCTGTTTCTGACAATTCCTTGTTCTCTATCCTTTTTGTCAATAGCTGTCTTTCTTTCTTTCAAAGGTTTTAGAAAGAAATCTTTTTTTCTTTCCCAAAGATTTCTTCCACAAATTTCTGTAACCATGTCCAGCCTTCTCACTCCCATCTCCCCACATAGTTTTTCTCCAATAGAGAAAGTGGTTCTTTCTCTATCCAGGATAGCTCCAGAATCGTGTTTTGAATTCCATGCTTTTCAAACTTCTTTGGAATTTTATAGTCATCAATTGTCCCAACCTTCCCTTTATAATAATTAACATCTTTACAACTTCATCCTTCTCTTCAATATTTTTAGATGTTTTATTCTCTTGTGCTTAATATTTTAAATATGCAATTCTTCATCAGGACCTACACTGAAACCTAGACAACCTATTATCTTCTTTTCTTCTTTCAACTAACTTCCCTCTAGATTTGTCACTTACTCCTCAATTCACTTAGTTCTGAATTTGCTTTCATAACTTCACCAAAGTCATTCTCATTTATTCAATAATAGCCTTTTTTTTTGTTTAATTTGTAAAAGACATTTTTCAATGCCTTTTATTATATATTTCTCACTTTTTAAATGAAACTCTCTGGGTGCTTGAATTTCATGAGTCATCACTTTCCTCTTTCACCCTATAACTCTCTGGCTGTTATTTCTAATTCTGTTGCATGCTCAGCCTCCTTACGTCAGTGTTGGAAGCCTCTAGGATTTACCCTAGAACCTCCTATAGACATAGGCAATATTATACACATAACTGGCTTAAATTTCAGCTATATAAAAGTGATTCAAATATCATTGTATTTCCAGAGACTATCAGGTGGGAAATAAATATTTAATCAAATTGTAGAGTTAGAGCTCTCATTTTGGGTTAGGCCACTGTGGGTTTTTAAACTATTCACTTTTTGATATTAGAACTAATGTGTTAAATTTACTGAGATACACCTATTTTTTCTTTGGGAAATAATAAAAATCTCATTATTTAATTACCAACTCTATAAAAATTAAAAAAAAAAACTCCCCAAAAGATATTTAAAAATTGTTTTCATTTCTCACTGAATATGTGAATAACTCACATAATACTCACATAATATAATTAAATAGTCTTTCAGCTGAGATGCTTTCCTTCAAGAAAATTTTTATTGGTCACATACAGGAAGTATAATATCTAGTCATGGTTCAACCCTGCAGGAGGCTCCAGTTCAGATGAAATTCCAGCTTTACCAGTACAAGGAAAATTGTTCAAAATACCGCTTCGACTCCTCTCAAAACCTAGGGGGCAAAAGTTTATTCAGAAAACAGCAACTTGGTTTAGAAAGTAAAATGCAGCAATTCGTTAGCTTAGTAATAAGTCAGCCTTCGACATATACCTAATGAGTGAAGATGAGTACCATTGGCTCTGTGTGTTCTTAAATGTGGAGAAAATAATATGATTCATTTGTAAGTTATTATTTTTTGATAAAGAGAAGATTTTTTGAATCAAATAAACCTGGAATTGAATTTCATCTTTGCTTCTTAGTAACACGATTTTTTTGTGACAATTTCTTTGCCTACCATTTTTGACTTGAAATCAGTTTGCTCATTGGTAATATGGAAACCATGAGGTGTTCCTCAAGTTATGTTAGTAATAAGTCAAATAATTTGCATTAAAGTGCTAGCATTGTGCTTGTCTCATGTTAGGAGCTCATTAATTTTTTTCTTGGTTTCCTACCTCAGTGTTATCTTCTTTAATATGCTACCCAATGCTGCCAACATGTGCCATAGCTACCTATCTGTCTGTCTGTCTATCAATCTATCATCTATCTATCATCTACCTTTCTATCCATCTATCTCTCTGATCTATTTATCTATTTATCTATCTATCATCTATATATCCTTTACAGACTTGCTATATTTTATTTTCCACTAAAATCTTAAAGTATTTTTGTGACCTCATCAGAAAGGCACAGAAGATAAATCTAGATGAGGATTTTTCCTGAACTACTGGTGGAAGAGCACAGACAATGGTTTCGGAAGGAAGTGAGTTAGAATCCTACCTTGACCACTATAACTTAGGCCAGGCTATCTTTCCTTCATGTGACAAATTAAAATGCCATTTAATTTATGAGTTGATTATAATGTTCACAATACCTGGCATGTATAAAATAAAGCACTTAATAAATGATACTTCCTGTTTTCAATGTTACCCTTGAAATTACTATATTCATAATATATCTGACAATTCCTTGGTCTGATTTTAATACAAATATGAAGCATTGAGAGTGCATAGATATTAATTTTTAGTGTAATTTTAATACAAATATGAAGCATTGGGTGTGCCTAGATATTAATTTTAATGCCAGGCTTGTAATTAGTATTTTTGAAAGCTTTTAAGAATGAATTAGTTCCTATAAAGTCTGAGAAAAGTCATCTTATTTCCCTAGATTTACTGATTTAATAAATGAAACTCCTGAAACTCCTAGGGAGATTTAGCCAAGGTCTGCTTCTTTAAGTTCATACCAATTCCCTAATTTACTTCTGATTTATCATAGCCTGGAATATTCCACCTCTATACTTACAAATTAAATTAAATTGCTTAGCCGGCACTTACTATCCTGTCCCAGGCTCCCAGTCCGGTGCGCTTGTGATATCATTACTTAGTCTGACTTGAGCTTTCCACTAAAAACAACAACAAAAAGGATTTAATTAAAATTTAAATTAAGAAAGTAAAGAGTTCATAAAATATGCATATTTTACTATTTTGTATGTTTCCCATAGTTTCAGTGTTAAAAAGAAATTTTCAGAAATGTTTCTAAGAGCAATAAACTGATTCATTAAACAAATGATAAATATTTTATGTTATTTTTTTTCTTTAAGCTTACTGATTTTGGTATAATCTTTGTAATTGGGAAAAAACTTTCTCTAAAATAAACTGTATAGGCAAAGAATAAGGAATAGTTTTTTGTTAAGTTCCATTAACATTTTATAACTTACCTTAGTATATTTTTAATTATTTTAAGGGTTGGAGTGAAAAATAGCATTAATAGTATAAACACATTATATGCAATTTTAAATATTACAGACTGCAAATAATATTTACTGCAAGGATAATTGGTTTTTAGCACTCAAAACAAAATTTCTTTCATGTATGTGATTATTTCCTATTGTTTTAAATTTTATTGTTGTAAATGATTGTAGCTCTGCTGTATTTTATATATTGATCTGGCTTTAGTCCTCACTAAGCATATAGTCTAAATGCCAAATTTCTATCCTTTTATATGAGCACATTAAAAACTTAAGTGATTATGTATACACACACACACACATATATACATATATATATATATATATATCACAATTAGTGCATATTTTGTTTAGGTACTCTTCTATGCTTTTTTAATGTATTACTTTAATATTACCTAATAACCCTATGGCTTGGGCTATATCATTACCCTATTTAACAATTGAGGAAACTGAGGCATAAGAATATCCACAGAGCTGCTCCAGGACGCAGAAGCAGAGAGTGCCAGGACTTTGACCCAGACTGCGTGGCTCCAGTGCTCTTATGATCATTATGCGTGATGGTCAGAGTGCAATATATGCCAGGTGCAAGAACACTAAATAGCTTTACAGCTTGCTATACACATTTAGATTGCTCTATACATCTGATACAAAATATCGCTTCCATATTGTTAATGATCAAACAATGAATCTTGAAGTTTATCACAATAGGTGAGAAATGTGTTTGCATCTTAAAGAGAAAGAAACTTTGATAAGAATGAGATTGCAAGTTTGAAACTTTCATGGAATAAACATTACAAGACCTACAAATAAAACTGTTAATGCTTGAACAGGATTTTATTTAATTAATTATTTATTTTTATTTTTGTTTATTCTATTACAGTTGTCCTAATTTTTCCCCCTTTGCCCTCCTCAATGGTTTTGTTTGATTTATCATGTAGGCACAGAGGAGAGAGTTCCAACGTAAGTCATCTAAAAAGTTGGTGTAGGAAAGAACTAAATCATTTCCTACTTGACACCCTATTCCTTCAGTAACAAGTAAAGGGATCATTAAGTTCAAACAAGACAGCAGAAGCTTCCCATTTGGGTACGCACCATTAAATTCCCAAGGCCGCTAAGTTTGCATCCATTTCACAGCATGAATTTATCCCACCTTATAGTCATTGCTTTGATCTTCCCAATCAAAACCAGTCTCTGTGACAGGTGATGTAAGAACTCAATATTTTGTTGGAAAGGTAGTGAAGAGACAGAATAATGGCACCCCAAAGATGTCCTCATTCTAATTCTTGCTGTTAAATCTTGTGAATATGTTAACATTGCATGATTGCAGTTAGAATTAATGTTGCTAATTAGTTTACCTTAAAAGAGGGAGGGTGTCCTGGAATATCCAGGTCTTATGTGGTCACATAGATACTTGAGAGTGGAAGAGGAAGCCAAGTGTGGGTCAGAGAGATGGGACAACGGACGAAGAGGCGAGATAAATGGCCGCAGGAGGACTGCATACCCTGTTGCCAATTCTCAGACCTGGAAAGCCAAGATAGAGGCCTCTAGATGCTGAGAGCAGCCCCCACCTTACAACTAGGAAGGAAAAAATAGAGACCGTAGACAATCTGATGGAACTACTGAATTCTTCCAATACCTAAGGGAACACAGTAATGGCTTTTCCCTGGGGCCTACAGAAATGAATTTTATGGGCTGACACATCAGTTTTAGCCCATGAGACAGTGTTGGACTTCTGAATTCAGAACCATAAGATAATAAATGTGTGATGTTTTAAAGCCATAGCAGAGTTTGTGGTAATTTGCTATTTTGTTATTGTAATAACAGGACATTAATACATTCAGGACCCATGAAGCTGTACTCTAAAACTATTCTGATTTTCAGTCAACTCTTATCATTGTCTTTTTGAAAATGTTAATATAACATTTTTTAATATAATAAAAAAGTGGCTCCATTTTCCCTTTGATCAGTAATCAAATGGTCAATTTATAAGAAATTACTTTTTAAAAGTTAATAGCTAAAAGCCATACTTTATTTTTAACTGTAACTTGAAAATGTAACATGCAGAAAATTTTAAATAAATATATGTACATATATTTATCTAATGCCATAACTATGCATAGAAATAACAAATTACATTTTATTTTTTCACAAAGACTTAGGTTGTTCGAGGTTTTATAGGTGAACTTTTTGATATCTAGATTTGATTTTAAGAAAATAAATGATCCTGGAGTGTTACTGATCATTGATTCAATTTCATGATTAGGTACAGGTATATTCAGGTGATTATTTTTCCTTGCATGACTTTTGGTAGTTTGTGGCTTTCAAGGGATTATTCCACTCCATGGTAAATTATCAAATGAGTGGGCACAGTGGTTCATGGTGCTCTTGGTCATTCCTTTACTGCACTGACAGCACTATTAATGCCATTTCTTTCATTTCGTTTGTGATATTGCTAATTTGTGTCTTTTTTCTTTTTTCTCCATAAGAATTTCCAACAAAAACATGCTTCATTTCTGTTACAATCTTTCTGACTCCTCACATTGCTTTGGATTCCTTCTTAGTTTCCATTGTCCTGCTTACATTTCCCAGTGGTTCTTGCATGTTGTCTATTATTTTCACTAGCGACCTTCACATGCAAATCATCGATATTTTAAATTTTCTGTCTAGAAATCACAATTTCTGTCTTATAGCTGATCCTGGTTCTCATCCTTGCCTTTTTCTCTTCTGACTGTGCTTTAGATTGCTTTGGACAGTCCTTTCCTATATTGACTGTAAGGAAATGTTGATGTTACGAAGTTTAGTGTGAGAAAAAATATGTGTCTTAGAACCGACTACACAAGGTTTATATCATTTCTTTTATCACTCTAAAAATAAAGAAATTGAAAGCCTAGTGATAAAGTTTTTTTCTATAGCATGTGAGTAGTGCAACCAAGACAAATTGCCCTTTACATATGAATGTAAGTTTCAGGTTAAATACATGATATATACTATTTGGTGGATTAACTGTAAATATAAAGTCATGTTTTGAAAAAGCACCCCTTTTTGTTATTTGTAGGTAAACAATGAATTTCTAATTTATATAGCACGTATTGAGTGATAATGATAGCTATTGGATTCAGAACTTGGGTGACTTTGTGTGGTGTACTTGGGTTTTAAAGCATATAGTCTCAATATATAATTATGTTTTCTAAATAGCTAGTAAATAAATACCGAAGTAAATGTATTGAACCTTTTCTAGCACCTCAAGATGGAACGGAAAATTTGTAACTGCATTGTAAATTGAAAAGCATATTGTAATCTTTATGAAAGTTACCTATTTTAGCAATTAACTGTCATCTGCTAGGATAAAGGGATGGAAATGTAAATAAGATTCAAGGAAGAATATTTTATAGGTCAAAAAGATCTTGCATATTTGAATTTTTTTTTTTTTGTTAGGAGAGAATGATCTGAGATTCATCTTTCGGGCTATAAAATTGCCAAGCTTTTTTTCTGGTGAACTAAATGCCTGAGTAAATGGGAAATTTCAGGGAATAGAATAAGACAATTTTGTTTCTGATTTTGTATGTCTTTCTATATTTAGAAGCATCTGTTTATGGATTCTGAATATCTTCCTTGTAATGTGATCTGTTAAATTGTGACATTAAGATAACATGAATATTATAATTGTGTTATTCTATAAACTCAGAATTTACAATCAGCATTACTTTTCAAGACTTGAAAATACCAAAAGACAAAGGACCTCATATGGTGACTCTTTAAGAGATTTGTGCCTTAGAAGCTGCTATCTAGATAATTTAAAGTCATTAAAGAAAATAGAAAGGAAAGGAAGGAAGAAAATAAGGAAGGAAAAGAAGAGAGAGAGGGAAGAAGGAGGGAAAAAAGAAATGAGGGTAACTTTCTATTGCTATTTCTCCCACACTAAAACTTAAAGAATCAAGTGCTTTAAAATACCATTTATGTCAAACACATTTTCCCAATATTTCTTCTTTCTTTAAGTCTTTCAATAATAGGTGGAGTCTTGCTATGACAGAGGCAGGTCATATAACATACTGTGGAATTAAATGATTAGTAATATGACATCAACTCACAAATGATCATGTAACAGGGAAACATTGCCATTCCTCTGTATCACCAATGTGTGCTTTGGCATGTTTCCTCCCTAATGAGCAATGATTCTCTAGTATTAAGGTTGCCATTTTCTGTTAGCCACTATGCAAGCTCTGGAGCTTTAAAAAGAAACACTTCAACTTGAGATACTACAGTTGGATCACAGCAAAGTCTTATTGCATGAAATGATGCCTCTGCTTCTTGTTCACCCACAGACTGCATGCAGGTTGGAAGACCGTCAGCAAAGACCATTCAGAAGATGAGTTCAGGGAAGAGTACTTTTCTGCTTCAGAAAGCATTGTTTTAAATGGTTGCAGGAGTTTTGCAGGCTTTAATTCACCTTTCACAGGTGTCCATGTTATTGGTGAGGCATGGTCCCAGGCAGTTCTTAGGTGCTGATTTTCTTTCTCCATCCACAGGTGTGATCTCCTTGTCTCAGGATTCTCAGATGTACTTCCATCGTGACCTTCTCTCCTTCAACTTTTCAGCCTGGTACTCACCAGAGAGTTAGATAATATGATCTACCTCTTGCATCTTCCCAATTTTGCAATAGAAACTATTGCCTTGATTCCCTCAGAGTCTTCTCTTTTGATTACTTTGAGACCTTTCTTCTCTCAGCACAACTAGCTCTTAGAAATCAAAAGTTTGTTTCTATTATTTCTGTTATGTGTTTGCAGATCTTTTATAACACTCCTAAATTTCCCCAAAGAAATGTGGATACTTCTGGCTGACTAAAATAGTGGTTCAGACCTGGCTATACATTAGAATCAACTGGAATTTAAAATACTAATTCCCACACACCAACTCATGAATCATATTCAATTGTTCAGGCATGTAACCTAAAAATAAGTATTGCTTTAAAATGGCCTGGGGAGTTCAACCTGCAGCTACCATTCGAAATAAGAGTGCAATATCCATCATATACACACAAGAGTTAAAAATTAAAGTACAATAATTAATATTTTGATGTTATCTGTTATAACTACTTAACAGTATAGAAAAGTCACAAGTATTAAGCCTTTACAAATATTAAATAATTCTGTGATTTGTTTAATCTTTAGAATTACGTAAAATGTTAGACAAACAAGAAACTGATGCAAAAGATGTTTACTGGAAGTGAAAAGAGATGAGCAATTCAGTTATGCCATTATATTTCAGAACATTCACAGAGACAACACATTGATAACATCGATTTGGAATGACTCTTAATTTCTATTCAACTTAAAAAGAAATGCAGTCAGCATTTTTTGGAGGGAGGCTTTAAACTTGTAAATTGCAGAAATGTTTGTAGGTATACCTGCAAGATCATTTTTTGTAAAACAAAAATGTAATGTATTCTTTTTATGTGTTTATTTATTTTATTTTAAAGATTTTATTTATTTTTAGAGAGAGGGGAAGGGAGGGAGAGAAACTGCAATGTATGGTTGCCTCTCACATGGCCCTCACTGGGGACCTGGCCCGCAATCCAGGCATGTGCCCTGACTGGGAATCGATCCAGCGACCCTTTGGTTCCCAGCCTATGCTCAATCCATTGAGCTACACAAGCCAGGGCACTTTTTATTTATTTAAAGAAATTATTTTCATGTGGTCATCACTCAAGGTTACATTATTTCTCCAAATGTTAATAAAATGTATTTCATGCTACCAGGGAACTTATTATGGGGAGAGAGATCTGAACTAAATAAAAAGGAAAACTACTATTTAAATAAAAGAAAGTTTTACTATATTTATCTTAATATTAATAGAACTGGAATATGCCGAGTCATATTTTCACCTGATTTGGAGGATGTGACTTGAATAATCTATCTTAAACAGGGGCTATATGGAAATTCTAAGAGCATCTCAATGATATATGTAGAAACACTTAAAAGCAAATGACAGAACTTTCTTTTGAGACTGTTAATCAGAAGAGACATAATCTTAAAGCTAATGGTCTTTTGAAGCCTTTTGAGCAGGTGACTGGTATGCGCAGAAGAGTAGAGCCCTCTGGCTGTGGAAGATGCGTTAAGTCCAGTAGAAGGCTAGATTCAATAATAAGAAAGATATGAAAACAAATCAAGGAGAGATATAACCTAAAATATGGGCTTATTACCTTTTCTTTGAAAGAACTTCTTGAATAATTCTTCTGCAGGGGTGGGGGGGGAGGGCGGGGAGGGTGGCGTGGGTGGAGCAGAAAGCAGTCTGTTGCAGAGTAATCTCATTAAAGGCACTGCCCTGAGCAATGGCAGTGGGATTGGGATGAAGACTCAAACTGCAAGTAAACTCTATAGTCTGACACACAGAAACACGAATTCTAGAATTTCAATGCAGGTGTTTCACTATTGTGGCATTAAAATTGTTAGCATAGTGTGATCTGGAATTTAGTTGATATAACAGAATAGATTTTGTAATTCCGAATTCTACAAATCAACAAAAATTGAGCCAGGGATTCTGTGTGAAAAAAAGATTTAGTTTAGATAAACTATGTCTATCTTGAGTTTTTTGGCCTCATAATAGCCAAAATGGATAGAGTATCAGTTTGTAAAATATAGTAAATAGATGACTAAATAACTTAAGTGAAATGCTGTCAATAAATGGCACATGCAGAATAGTGTAATTATAGTGACATGCTTAATTTCACGGTAGTTTTACTTGGGATTTTAGAAATCATGTCTGGATTTGTTTCATGAGTAGAATAGGCTCTTAAATTTTTGAGGCTGATGTCTTGAATCAAGTTGAATTTTTCTGAATTGAGTTAAAGGAATATCTATAATCTCAGTGTAATTATGTTGGTGAGTATCATGGGATATACTGCATTAGGAAGAGATGGCCAAGTAAGCAGTTTACTCTGGTTGTTTGCCAAAAAGGTATCGAGCATCTCCAGAGACTCTCAGAGATAAGATAGCTTGTCGGTCTCTTCAGAGCCTGAGAGACTTCCAAGATACTGGGTAACATATGCCAAGTCTGTGGATAATGAAAAAGTGGTTTTAACATACAGCAATGCTGCAAAGAGAACTGGAAAATATTGACAGTAAAATTAGCATGAGGAAACACCTCAAGCATATTAAAACAGTATTTTAGATATGTAAAATGTATAAATTTATGCTTCCAGCACAGTAACCACAAGGGATCTGTTAGTAAAACTCCATTCCATTACGGAGTCAAATGTTCCTTTATTTCCATAGGGAAAAATTCAGTCATTCCCAGATGCACTCTTTTCCCCTTTTCTGTCAGTAAAAATTCCACATTTGTACCTAAACATAGAAAAATCCTATTTCACTGAAAGCTCTAAGAGACTTTTATCATGTACTATTCTCTAAAGCCTGTTAAAAAATCCAAACAGGGTTACATTATTATTATAATGAAAATCTCTGGTTTTATCATCTACAACTCTTTTCTTCTCATTCCTATGTTTAACTCAGTGGAAGAGACTCTCCCACCTACACTAATCCCATTACGTAATGTATACAAAGGAGTTTGTGTAATATGGTTTTACAGTAGTGGTTGTGGTTCAAATGCATTCTAAAGGTTATTCTCTTTATTTTTCTAAAATTTCTATAATAATTTCAAGGACGTAGAGATGTTATCATTCTCTGAAGATTTTCCTACATCATGCTAAAGAAAAGAAGACCATTTCTCTTTTATTGCTTTCAATGCTTCTTTCTAACACAAACATTTATATCACACAATCATTATATCTCCAAGCAGAAATTGTTATTAAAGCTTTACATGTCTTAAATAAACTTCAGAATTAAAAAATGTTTACATTGAGTCCTTGATATATTCAACTACTTATTTCAATATTTTCAGCTTTGCTGTGCCTTTGTTCTTTTGTCTTCTTATTTGACCAAACTCCAGTCTTGAAGAAAATGCAACTATTGGCTTTCTGTGAGTTTATAGCCAACTGATAAGAGGTCCTGAAGGAAGTCAGCCAGCTACACAGATTGGTATTTTATACATACGTTCATGGTCTCCTGCCTTACCTGTACTATGCAATGGTTCTTTGTATTTCCCTAGCTACTATTTCACAACTTTCCACAGGGGCTATTTTAAACCTTTACCCTCCTTCACTCTTGGAATTCACCCATTCTGTCTGTTTTTTCAATAGATGTACTCATCTCTTACTTCTTAGAGCAGTGTAATTTGTATCAGTCTTCTAACCACAAACCTCAAAATGTACATATATTGACATATACGACTTTCCACTTATTTCCTATCATATAGTATGAAGGCTGTCCCCCAGTACAGCCTATCACCCAAGTGATAAAGCTTATCCATTTTTCATGTGTTCAGAGACTTGGTTTTCTGAATTACCCTCTCTTACCCTCTATATTTGCCCTCTATTATTTTATGCTTTAAAATTATCCCTCATTTCAAGCACCTTTCCATCAGCATATGAAAGAGATGAATAAATTTAAAATATACATAAAAACCATAGCAAATGGTTACTCAATCTTTTTCATTTCCCAGCTACCATCCTCTCTCTCTCTTCCTCTTAAAATAACTTATATCACATCTTCTTCACCCAGCCAACTGTTAACAGACACTTAGGTTGTTTCTCTGTATGGCCAAGCTTATTTCTTTTGTCCTCATCTTAATCAACACACCATTCCTGGATGATGTTCTCTGTTCCTATTATGTTAGCCACTATCTATGTGTTGATTCTGAAATATCTTCTATAAAAAAGACCTCTTACTCTCTATGGATCTTCTGATGTGTGTCTGCACCTCTTCAGGACTTCAGGACTTGAGTAAATTACAAGCATTTAAAAATAATGTTCCTAAAATTAAACTCACTCATTATCTTCCCCCCATACATTCAACCTCAGTATTTCCCTTCAACTATCTAAATTTTTGGTTCCCTTTTACTTCTTTACTGCATCAGATACTGGACACTACAGACTCTACTGCCTGAACATCACTGGGACCTCTACCTGGTCTTACTACTCCTGTGCCAGTACTGCCTTCAACTCTTCAGCTAGAACCACATCTTATTTTGCCCCCACCCATATTATTCATTTCGACTCTGGGGGATGTTTAGTTTTTTCTAGCTTTATTGAGATACAGTTGATCTATAACATTTTAAAAAATATATAAGGTGCATAATTTAATGGTTTGGTACATTCCATTGCCCTCATGGCAAAATTAAAAATTACCCAATAAACCTTTTAAAGCCTATTTTAAAGGTTGTGTTGCATCATTTCTTATTACTCTAGCTCTCATTTTATTTGCTTTAGCTATACTGAACTGTATCTCTGAATACACTTTACTCTCTCTAACTGATCTGCTTTAGTTACAACTCTGTCCTTTGCCTATCACATTCTCTGTGGAAAGTCCACTTCTGCACACATACATACACGGAAACACACACTCCATCCACTCACCAACCTAGCTCCTACTTCGCACGTAGGTCTATTTTAGCTACAATTTCCAGTAGATATTTCCTCAGACCAGTGCCCAAACTACCACCTGACCTCTCCTGTGTGTTTTCTAAGTAGCCTTGTCTCAGACCCTGTAACCACCATTCTTACAGCCTCATTATAATTACTTAATTGCTTGTCTATATTGCTTACCTACATTATTGTAGTGTGGATGCGACAAGGGCTGTGTTTGCTATAGTTGTTCATTTATCCCTGTTTCTTGCCAAAACAGTTTTTGGCACAAAGGATACTCTCGCTAGTGTTAGATGCATAGTTCTAATTACACGATAGTCAGTAGCACTAACGTCATTAGCTTCTGGTTCTCTGTCTCTGATCAGAAAGTAGGCATTCAGTCAATTTGGGGGTACTGTCTTGGCAAGTGAAGAATAATGGCTTCATTAAAAAGCTTGATATTTTGTGAATGGAAGACTGATGTGTGAAAATACTATTGAACAATATATAAAACTGTATAATCATGATTTTTTGGATATAAATAATGAACTTTTAGTAGAAATAAGAAAATGAGAGCAGAAACTATCTTCTTTAATTCTTTCATACTTCATTCTAGTATATTGTACATTTTCTGGTCCATTCCCTGCTACACTTCACTTGAATTTAATGCTGGAAGAATTGAATGGTGTCATGGAGGATTTAACCTCTGAGCTCTGCCTTAGAGAAGGGTTGTTTAGTGATCTCTGACGTATAGACGGTCTCCCAAAACTACTTGGAGTCTGTGCCAAACTTTGAAAGTTTCTCTTTCCATGGCTCTTCTTCACACATAACAACTTTATGCCTTCTGGTTCAACAGTGCTGCTAGGTGTTTCTTTTCATAATTTATTTTCATTATCACTAATTTTTAAATATTCTTTTTCTCTGATAGTTTATAGTTGACCCTTTTCTATTTTCATTGTAACTGCCTTTCCTTCTTAAATTAGCAGTCATCTGACAATGACTACAAAACCAACTATATAGATTCTATTATGCCAGGCCTTTTGGTTCCGTGTACCTAACCTCCAACTGGACCTCTTACCTGGGTAAAAACATTTAAAGTTAAAAATGTGAGAAAGTCAGCTCCATTTTTGTCTCCCAAAAATTATCCTAAAATTGTGTACTTTTTAAAAGCCATAATTGTTTGGCTTCATATTCATTTTATTGATAGTAGGTAAATGCCAGATAATGCATACATTGATAAAATGTTATCTTTGGTAATGAATACTATATCTGAATAAAGAGAAAATGTTTATGTGGATAGACTAGTTGGTTTAATATTGCAATATGCGTGTGTATATACAAACATACACACATATATATGAGTACTAATTTACTTATTTGTTGAGTGTTTTTCCAACCAATAGTAGTTTTTCCAAGTCACTAAACCATGAGACAGGTCCTTAATTTTTAAGTGAATGTAATCAAAATACCATCAGGATTTTGAATGGACCACTGATCACAAGAGATACAATTAAAAAGTGAGGCATATATATAAATTAAAAGTATGCTGTCAGGTTATTTCTTCTCCACTTATCTAATCTCCCTTCATCTTTTATGCCTTCAGCTAGATAATTATAGAGGTTCTTTGCAGAGTAGTTGTCACTAAACTTAAGAGACATTTCCCATTTAGGCTTGAGAGGTAAAGAACTGTATTTAAATACAGGCAACAAAAAGAGAATATATATATAATTAATATATATACAAATTAAAGCAAAGGCTTCTGAGGATATTGTGGGAAATTACTATTCCAAGGAGTCAAATTACAAGCATTATATATTCAAAGGATCATTAAGTACACAAATATAATGTATGCATATTTAAATCCAACATTATAATATGGCTCAAAGCTTATCTTGTAAGCATTAATTATAAGACTCATTTACTACATAAATTATGCTACTTTTAAATTCAGAGAATGTAAAAATCTAAGCTATGTGTGCTGCACTCTAAGTTTATATATTTGAAAATGTTTTAGAATTAAATGGTAGTTTTTTGTATATGTAAGTTTTATTTCTTAATAGCAAAAACAGAAAAAAATAGCGAGGGTATTTAATATGTAGAGCGGTTCTTGTGGGGGACAATTCTCTATGAGTGTCTCATATTTTCCCACATCTTGTGAACAAAATACTTGAGTTCACTTTACCCTGCCTATTATAATATATAATGTATATTAAATAATATAGAATAAATATATATGCACACATTTGTCCTCACCGTATTTTACATATATAAAATATATATTTAACTGTATAATTTTTTTTAGAATTTAGTGGAAATAGGGTCTACAACAATCTTTCTGTTACTGGTGAAATGACACCAGAGGTCACACCTTAGCTCAGCAACCTTGGTACTTGGATTGTGGCTAAAAAAGAATTCAGAGCCAAGACTACAATGATAAAGGAAGATTTATTTGGAAAGTCACAGAGGTAGAAAAGGTGAGCCAGCTGGACTGAATGGGCATAGGAAATAAGTTACAGAGGCAAGAGATTGGCCCTTGGAGCTTAGGAGAGAGAAAGGGAAAGGTAATGCACGTAAGGGGAAAAAGAGGCAAAAAGAAACGTGTCAGGCATGCCCCAGAGAGAATGTGTTGGGCAAAGAAGGGGGAAAGTGTAGGCATACTCCTGGGGGGAGAGCCTGCACTGGATCATTTGCCTCAAGGTTTTTATGTGTCTTCCAAAGGCAAGAATTCAGGCGGAGGTCTTATGGGAAAATCTAAATAGAATATTCATCAGCTTTATGCTGATATACCAAAATTAGATTTATTCTACTGACTTCATCAGTCCTTGGGTGTGGTTGGCACAAATGACACTAATTGGATTTCTGTTATTTCTCTCCCTGAGTAGGGTGATTTAAGTTGTTTAGCCTCTGGTTGGGGAGAAAACGTGTAAACCATTTACTCTTATATCCTTGATTAGGGAAGATATGATTTTCCAATTTCCTAGATGGCTGCTTGGACTATTTGTCTTAATTTCCTTATTTCACTTGTCCTGGCTTACTAACCTGTCTCTTTACCCCCTCGGAGGTTTCCATCCCTGAAATCTTTTAGGGGTGAAGAGGGATGATTATATGTCTTCAGAAACTTCTTTCTGCTGACAAGGGCCATGGTCCTTGCCTATAAAGCTACAGAAGTCTTTCCCTGCCTGATCTAAGGGGAATAAGGGAATGGGATCCATGATGGAACAGAGAAGCTGTTAGCTGATTCTTCCAAAGTGAGGGTGGGCCAGAATTACTGAAGCATCATCATCTTGATATGGGATTGTTGTAGCCTAGAAATGACAAATTTGAGACATTGTTGGTTAGAATTGGAATAATTTGAGCAGAATGAAGGACCCAAGACTTCATGTCTTGATGTGATAATGATTAAATCCAACAAGGGCAGAACGATTCTTTTTTCTGGGGGAGGGTCTGGGTGTATTGACAGGCTAGCACCAAAGCCCAATCACCACAGTACTTATCTCTGACAGGTTTTTTTTGTTGTTGTTGTTGTTGTTCTTGAAGAGGAGCTTGAAGTTCTTTATGGGATCACAAGAGCAAGTCTCAGGTTGTGGTTTCTGTGGGGACTCACAAGAAACAGGTTTAATCCAAGATGAGTAAACCCAACTGGCCATCCTTACAAGCATTACTGGATTTGGGGTGCTTAGTAGGACCTGATGTGGGCACTTCTATCTGGTTTGTAGCTGGGACTCAGGACAGTTGTCCTTCTAGGCCTTTAAATGAACTGTGTGCCCTGGTTTAACTTGTTAAGGTTGGGAAATTTATTTAATGCATTAAGTCCAGTTTACATTGGTTGATTGTCTCCATAAACATAACAAGAATAGCAATTGATTATATAAGCCTTCTTAAATCTGCTTTGCTAGATTCTCATGAGTAATCTCCAGATCAAACATTAATTAACCCCTCAGAGTGAAGAAGCCAAGCCACACAGATGCCCTAAGACTTTGCCTGCAATACCTATCAGTTTGGGTGAATTCCTCAAGCTCAAGGTCCCCCAAATATCTTGAGGTTACTTTTTGTCATCTCCCAAGAAAGCAGTCTTCTTTTCTTACCTGGAGAGACTGTCATGAACCATGTGAATAAGCAAGAAATGAAGTTGTTTCTTCAGGGGATTTTTATCAATTTCCAAAGTCAATCATAATTTCTTAAAGTGTTTGCTGACATGCAAACAGTAGGTGTGTCTCTCTTATACCTGACATTCCAGTCGGAGTCTTCGTTAATAAAATTCACAATTGCAAACTGGTTTTGTTCATCCTATTATAAAGAGAATAGAGTCTTTTTGGATCCATTAAAACAAACATATTGCCATGAGAATAATAATACTCAGTAAGAGTTTCCAAATTCTGAAGGGATCAGGTAGGGAGAAAAATATAAGTATTTTAAAATTGCTTAAAAATCACTTTTGAGTAATGGGTGGTTTAGGAGAAAACAACTTTCCTTATATCTGGAAAACAAAAACATTTAAAAATCAACAATACATTAAACAAAGCCATAAGAATAATAAGTATCATAAGTTCATTCAGGCTCATAATCAATTTTTGTTTATCCTGATTATTCACAAGTATTTCCATGAATGTAGATAGTTCTTAGAGCTCTAGAAATACCTAGAGTTCATCCAGTTTAAAGGTATAATCTGAAAAGGTATTTTTAGAAATCTGTAATTTACAATAAGTCAGAATTTTTCCATGGACCTTCACGATGAAACCTATCTTCAAATGCATCAGAGTAAACTAATGATTGCCTCGAAATTACAAAAACTTAAAATGACATGGTTATAGATCTGATTAACATACAGTTGACAACTACTTTTCTGTATTTTAAGATAAAATTAATATTACAAATAAAATTATATCAGGACTTTGTAGACATTTGGGTATTTTAATCTCTACAACATCCACTTTAATAAAATATATATATGAAAATAGAAATTATTATTATTATTTGATAAAGCTTTCTGTATAATTCTAAGCACACCAAATAGTCCTAATTAGTTTAAAGCTTTTCTTTTATAACTAGAGAGAACAAATCATTGACTGACTATATTTTTAATTTATTGGGTGACATTGGTTAATAAAATTATATAGATTTCAAATGTACAATTCTATGATATACACCCACCCTCAAAATCAAACTCCTTCCATTACCATATATTTGGCTCCTTTCACCCGTTATTACCTCCACCCCCCTTCCCTCTGGCAATCATCATACTATCATCTGTGTCTCTGAGTTTTTGTTTGTTTTTTTCTTGTTTGTTCATTCATTGCTTTCAGTTTTATATCCAACATATGAGTGAAATCATGTGGTTCTGAGTTTTTCTGTTTGACTTATTCTGCTTAGCACGATAGTCTCAAGATCCATCCATGTTGTTGCATATGGCAGTATTTCATATTTTCCTATGGCTGAGTAGTATTTCATAGTATATATGTACCTAAGAGCATACTCTTAAGGAGCATTTCTGTAGTTTGTTACTGACTCGATTATTAAGATGTTTGCATAGTGAATAGCTATGGAAGATAGAGATAGTCTGTGGCAAAGGGCAGGTTTGGTTGCAGTTTTTTGTAACCATGATTTCCTTTTGAAACAAAAAGCAAGCATACTCACTGCCAAGAAAGATTTGGGTTCTCTAACTTTAGGGTTCCTCTCCCTATAATAAAAGCCACTTCATGTCTGGGTGTTATCTGGCCCTTTTTGTCACCAGGTGGAAACTGAAGCTCCAGGAGACAGTGGGAATGCTGATACTCTGTCTTCTGCTATTTCTGTGAGTAATAAACTGTCTTTGGTCTTTAACCCAGGAGTCTCGTGTTTTCTACCATCATCTATGGAACTGTAACAGGCTAACTTGTTGGCTTGACAAACAGATAAAATCTGAGACCCGTCATAGCTCTCGACAGTTATTTCTTGTCAAGTCGTTTATAGATTATTCATTCTTAACAATAATTTTGTCTAAGCATATTAACATACACTTTTGATGGTAAAGAAAGTTGCTCAAATTAATTCTTTGTCCTGGTTCATTCAGAGACAATATTTGAACTCTGCCCCGTGTGTTTAAAATATATAGTTTTTCCCTGGCTGTTGTAGCTCAGTGGATTCAGCATGAACTGGGAACCAAAGGGTCGCCGGTTTGATTCCCTGTCAGGGCACATGCCTGGGTTGCGGGCCAGGTCCCCAGTGAAGGCCATGGGAGAGGCAACCATACATTGCTGTTTCTCTCCCTCTTTTTCTCCCTCTCTTCTGCTCTCTCTAAAAATAAATAAAACCTTTAAAAATATATCTATAATGTTTCTACAGTACCACATAATTAACAGGTGAATTAACCCCACTTTCAATGATTCTGTCAGTTCTCTATTATTTATTGGATTGTGTTTGTGTGTTTATATTTGATTGTCGAGTTTCAATCATCCATTCATCACCAGGAAACATAGGATTCTTAAATTTTGTGTTTAATATTCTCATAGGATTATTCACAGTTTAACTTAAAATTAATCATAGATCTTAGTTAATGTGACATTTTGGTATTTTGTATTTGTAGTACTCTTTTATACCTTATTAAAACTGTTATTTAAAAATTATCCTATTTTGCCCTGGCTGGTGTAGCTCAGTGGATTGAGCGCGGGCTGGGAACCAGAGGGTCCTGGTTCGATTCCCAGTCAGGGCACACGCCTGGGTTGCGGGCCAGGTCCCCAGTGAGGGCCATGTGAGGAGCAACCATACATTGCTGTTTCTCTCCCTCTCTATCTCCCTCCTTTCCCCTCTCTCTAAAAAATTAAGTAAATAAAATCTTAAAAAAAAAATATCCTATTTCGTTTAAAATAAGGAGGTATAGAAAAGGCCTTTGTTCCCCTTGCCACATGTTCTTAGCTGGCATCTGATTTCTGTGGCAGACAGTTCAGTGGGTGCTCAGACTCCCTGCACCCCTATCCCTCCCACCCCCTCCCCTGTCAGCACCCCACGTGCAGCATAGGCAAACGATTTTCTCACCCAAGGCCTTCTCCAAAGCCAGGAGCTCATCCAGCCCTTAGCTTGTATGCAAGCAAGGCTCAATTGCCAGGGGATTAATAATCTGGGAGAAAATCTCAATAAAGGATAAATGATATTCTGGATATAAATGCCCCTTGCCCTTCTTTTTCAAGGTCTACAGCTTTGGGAAGAATTCTGTCAGCTTTCAGAAGGGGCCACCAGAGAAGTCTCTCTTTCTCATAGCAGTGACCTCAGCAAGCTTTCTTCATATACGCATTCCCTCCTTCTTTGACACCTGCTGAAGCTATCTCCTTTCTTCCTCAAGGGTTCACCTTCCAAACGTATCAATATATCACTTACAACCCTGCAACCAAATGCTTACTCAAGTTCTGCTCTGAACAGCACTCATACAGTTGCAATGCAACTAGAATGTTCAACTCTCCCATATACCAGACATATTGTATACTTTAGTTCTATTACAATCTCAGAAAAATCCTATATTTTATGTTTTCCTGATTTCATAGAAGAGGAAAATGAGTGATAAAAGAAGTTGCTATTGGATCCAGGTATCTTAATCCAATGCCCATGATCTTTTCTAGTTAATCTAAGTCTACAATACTCAATCAGAACTAGTTGCATTTTTTGTGGTCTCTAAAGCTTAAATACTGCAAAGGCTGCCCTGCCCTCTGACCTCTAGCATCTTTCCTAGTGGTTACCACAGAATCAGGGTTCATTAAATGTACTTAAAAACACAAAAAACACCAATGTTGGCATTAAAAGTAAAATCACTATGAAAGTTTATATCTCATCCATTTAGAGAGAGGTATCTGCTTAAACTTTTAAAAAATATATTATTTATTTTTAGAAGGGAAGGGAGGGAAAAAGAGAGAGAAGAAACATCAATGTGTGAGAGAAACATTGATCGGTTGCCTCTCACACCCCACCCCCCACAACCAGGGACCTGATGGGCAACCCAGACATGTACCCTGACCAGGAATTGAACTGATGACCTTTCATTCTGTGGGACCGCACTCAACCCACTGAGCCACAGCAGCTAGAGATATCAGGTAACTTCTTTTTTTTACTTTATTGTTGTTCAATTACAGTTTCCTGCATACTCTCCCCTCCCCTCCCCCTCCAATCCCACCTCCCTTCCCTGCCTCCCTCCCCACCCTTGGTTCTGTCCATGTGTCCTCTATAGTGGTTCCTGAAGACCCTTCTCCCCATGGTCCCCTCCCCCCTCCCCCCTGGCTATTGTCAGACTGTTCTTACTTTCAATGTCTCTGGTTATGTTTTGCTTGCTTTCTGCTTTTGTTGATTATGATCCAGTTAAAGGTGAGATCATATGGTATTTGTTACTCACTGCCTGGCTTACTTCACTTAGCATAATGCTCTCCAGTTCCATCCATTCTGTTGCAAAGGGTATAAGCTCCTTCTTCCTCTCTGCTGTGTAGAATTCCATTGTGTAAATGTACCATAGTTTCTTGATCCATTCATTTGTAGATGGGCACTTAGGTTGTTTCCAGCACTTGGCTATTGTGAATTGTGCTGCTATGAACATAGGAG